>JAMXBB010000008.1:95451079-95572560 GCA_024138015.1 Lumnitzera littorea
CCTGCCCGCTGAAAAAAAGACCTTTTACTGGAGAGTTTCATAAATCCAACACCAACCTTAACTTAGCAAGCCGGTTCATGCAAGCAGCAGCAGCATGTGCATTGTAGTCCCTGAAGAGGACAGAGAAAAGGCCATCCTTATTTCCATTACCTGGCAAAGAATATACAAATGATCATCATATCAATTCACTAAGGTATCAGCATGAATAACAATCTTGGGTGCAGTAAATATAATTGAGTCAAATAATATATTAACCTATGTACACATCCTTCCTGGATATCATATTATAACGGTATCAGTTTGTTAAAATCCGCACATTCTGTACCACGCAAATATGTTTAATCATACAAAATTCTACACCAGTTGCTAAGATATCAAACTAACAAGACATTAGTCTGGACCTGTGACAATAAAATATAAGACCAACACAGAAAGGAAACTCTATGTTTAGACTAGATGTTTCAATTTTTTCATAGCCCAAACAAGGAAAGCTTCCTCCTCTATAGTAGCAATCTAACGAGAGAAGATATAGTGGATAACCTCCAGCTTTTATAAAAGCTACCAATGCAAAAATGACCCTGCTAATAGTCTTTAATCAAATATCAAATGATGAAAAGATTGACAACATCTTTCTTTCAATTCAAGTGGGAAAATAGAAATTTTAAAGAAGTTTCCAAACTGACAAAAACTAAAGAAATTTGGAGATACTAACCAAGAGTAGTTTTTCCAAGTTGCCCAGATATAAGTTCACTATTACGGAAATAAACAAACCCATCATTAGGGCACATAGTTTCCAGCTCCCGTTCCATTGCATTTCTAGGCTTGGTGTAGCTTTTCTCCTTGACAGTGAGATTTACATACACTCTTACTCGTGCATTGGGTCGCAATAGTACATTAAATAATTGTTTTCCTGTCCAAAGCTCTATTGGCTGCATGAAACCACAATTAGCTTGTTGTAGAACGCAGAAGAATTAGTTTTAAAAAATAAGACAAAATAAATTCTAAAGGTAATTGCTTGATAAAGGTCTTATTCTCATGAAGAGGGCCAAAGAAGATGGAGAGGTGATTCATTAAATGTATGAATTCAGGTCCTTTATTAAATAATTTGAGGCATGAGGGTACGTTTTTCACATTGTGTTGCATGCATAAAATTAAGTAGCACTAACATAAGTTCCCCACAAGCCAACAACTGTTGCACCAAAATTATTTAATAAATAGAGATGAACATCAAATAAGCTTAGATAAGGAAGGTAGTTTAATGACAAGTTTTTATGGTCTCATGCAGCTTTCACTCCTAACCAGGAAGGATGCTACTAAGAGAAAATTATGAACTTCAAAGTAGACTGTAAACAAATTAGGAGAATTAACTTGAGATTAGGACAATCTATCTGAAATCCCTGTAACTAAGGAATTCGGGTGAATATAATGTTTAGCCTTAGGAATGATTAGTTCCCTTTTTTTCTCTTCTTGTAGCCTTCTAAATAATCCTCTGAACTTCAAAAGGTAGTAACCTTTTCTTCACTTCTCCTTTACTAATATGCATTAGCCTAGACTTTCACTGCCTTGGTTTTATATTTGCTGGCGCATATAAAAGTTATTAAATTCATTCCCATATTTCTTATTATGGTACTAGAGCTTTAGGCTCTTTATATGATCAAAATTATGGCTAAATCAACCTTCATTGTTGGATTTTCCCTATTCATGATTTGGCCTTCATTGTCATCCTCACACTTCACCATTCCAATTCGTAGAACCACTCTCTCTAGCTATGCCAAAACCTCTAAGGAGTCCAATTTCAATCAAAAAATCAGAGATTTACAAAATATTCAAGCATTCTATAGGCCCAATGTAAAAAACTATCTCAAATGGTCTCAATTTATTTGCACATCTTGAGTAAAGAGAGATTTAACCAACATCCTAGAACAGGCCCGACAAAAGGCGATCCAATGTTTGAAACATGGTACAAGAAGGATTCCACGATCATGTCTTAGCTATGAGATTCCATAGATCCTATATGATTAGTCGCACTAGCACAATCCTACCTACAGCAAAGGAGAGTTGAGACTTTATTCATAGCACATATGCAAAGCCCTATAATGCTGTGATGCTGCCCAAGTGTATGGAATCATAGTTAAAATTGTCACCACAATGTAAGAGACAAATTGGTCACACAATATGCAAACTTGCTGCAAAATCTGTTGCAATATTTCATTTCATCAATATCAATAAAATTAGTGAAGATTTTGCATTAAAAGCAAGTCAAATCTATATTTCAAATCGCTTCACTGGATGGCTTTTGCTATACATTGGAGATTTTGGCATTTTACTTAGAGTTTCACCTCATCTTTATACCATAGAACACTACAAAAGCACTCTAGACTTATTTCCACTATAATAAGTCAACTATATATTCTTAAACACCTATATAAGTCATATCACTGTTTGTAACTCCTTTCTACGTCTTCTTTTGTCTCCTTAAGCCCTTATATTGAGTTAGTCATCTCTAAAGTCTTTCAACATTTAATAGATGCCGCTAAATCATGTCCATGTAGATGGCCAAACTACCTCAATTGTGCTTCCATCATCTCCTCATCAAATGAAGGTGCTCCAGCTTTCTCTCAATTACTGTCATTTCTACTTTTATCCATTCTTGTGTATCTGCACGTTCATCTTTAAAATTTTCACAACCTCATCTTTTTCTCACATCTATAATTTACTGCCCAATGTTTGCATGCACAAAGCATCGCTGGTTTTATAGTCATATGGTAGAACTTATGTTTAAGTTTTAACAAACAAATTACAATTGCATGCAATAAAGTATGTAATGCACCTCTACACTTCATCTATGCTGCTTCTTTGTTGTACCATCTTTATCTCTACCCCTTCCTTCTTAAGTAGTAATTCTAGATATTTAAATTTCGACCAACAGTAAGCTTTCTAGGTCTCTTTTGATAACAACAGCTCGAAAAGATAGTAGTTTGTCTCTTTCCAGTGGTTTGGGAAAAGACACTTGGATAATAGATATAGGAGCCTTGGATTAATATATGTAATTCAAAATATCATTTTGATACACTAAGCAAGTTTTATAATTTCAGTAGGATTTATGTGGCTAATAGTGAATCTATGGTGACAAGAGGAACAAGGACAGGGTACTTGGCAAGTTTAAAACTAATTGACACTCTTTTTGTTCTTGAGTTGTAGTATAACTTGTCGTCTATAAGTAAGTTAACTAAAGATATAACTTGCTATGTAAAGTTTACCTAAACTTCTTGTATTGTGCAAGACCAATGTTCAGAGAAAATAATTGGTAATGCTAAAGAGCATAACAACATATACCATGATTCTAGAATAAATCTCAAGGTCGGTATTATACCCAAATCTAAGTCATTTATTTCTGTCTCCAGTAAAACGGATATTATCTTATGGCATAACCATATTGGTCATCCCAATTTTCCTCGTACATGTCGATTATACCCAAAATTGTTTGACAACAAAAAGATAGATGGATTCAATTACGAATATTATATTATGGCAAAATTCTCAAAAACTCTTATTATATTCAATCATATAAACTATCGAAACCCTTTCAATTAGTTCATAGTGATATACAAAGGCCTTCCTGAATCTTAACACACAAGGAGTATAAGTGATTTATTACATTTATTGATGACCATTAACGTGTTTTTCAAGTAATTTCTTTTAAATGAAAAATCTAATGTTTGCCATGTTTTCAAACAAATTCATAAGTTTGTCTCCAATGTTTTTAACGAGAACATCAAAATTCTCCATACCGATAATGGTAAGGAGTATTTCTCAAACAAGTTGAGACAATACCTTAGTGAAAATGAGATTGTACACCTACGCTCTTGTTCTTATACTCCTCAGCAAAATAAATTTACATAACGTAAGAACAGACATCTAGAAACTGCAAGAGCCATGATGTTTACTCATTTAAACCTAAACACATTCTAGAGAGATGCCATATTAACAGCAGCATATCTCATTAATCAAGTTTCATAAAAAATCCTCAATTTTAGGACTCATCTGAGTGTTTTCCTTGAGTCTTATCTCAAGAGTCATTTATTGAACTCCTTACCACCAAAAGTTTTTTAATATCCTATATTTATTTTAAACAATACACCAAATAAGCATAAACTTGAATCAAGAGCTCTTAAAGGGGTATTTACTGAATATTCCCCATGCAAAAAGTATACAAATGCTACTATCCACCAATAAGGTGAGTCTATGTTATTGTTGATGTTGCTTCTCCTGAAAACTAGCCATATTTTAACCCTTCTAATCAAGGTAGTTCAAAGCTGTAAAAGGGATGGATTGATGTATGGTTTATATATGATGGTCTGACTCTTAATTCCAGTCCTTCCTCTCTTGTGCTTGAGTAACTGAATTTGATCCTATTCTATAAAGTCCTAGTAAATAGTCTATTCCCTCTAGCCCTACAAATTTGTCACTAGACAATCCTGTTTAGGAACAAGCTAATCCAAGTCCTCTTAGTTCTAGGGAAACTAATCAAGTACCAAACTCCTCTTAACCAAAGTCTACTCCAGAAAAGACAGAACTCAAGAGTATATACACAATGGCCAAAAGTTCTTGAACAAAGCCAATTATCAACCCTAAAATCTCCGGTCCAACTAAATTTTGAAGGTGACACTCAAGACCAGACACAAGACATGGATGAACTTGATCTACATATAGCTTTAAGAAAAGAAAAAAGGGCATGTGCAAGATATCTCATCTCAAAATTACCTAACTTATTCAAAGTTATCTTCTAAGTACAAGGCATGTCTTGCATGTGAAGATGTAGTAATTCCAAGGAATATTCAAGAGGCGTTAGAACATCTAAAATGGAAGGAAGCAATCCTAGAGGAAACGAGAGTATTAGAATAATACTTAGGAAGTGGTTGACTTGCCATTTGGCAAGAATGCTATTATGGAATAAGCATTTAAATGATGTTGTATTTACTAGACAGTTTAATTAATGTATTGTTAAGTAGAGATTAGTATACCAATTTTTAGTAATATAGTCTATATATATCACTCATTATGTATATAGGAAAAAAAAAAATCAATATCTTATATTACACTATTCTACATGGAATCAAAGCCATTCAAACAGGTTTTTTTTTTCTCTTTTTTTCTTTTTTCTGATGTTTTTCATAGTAACCCAATAAGCAACCTAGGGTTTGCTTTTGTGTGTTGGTTTAGCCCTATAGAGTGGTGTTCTTTTCTCACCGCCACTTTGTCTAAATGTTCTACCCCCATTTTGGCCTAACCCTAAAGTCAAAGATGACCTAAATTATCGTGCTTTTGCTTTCTAGTTTGGATTTCTTGCTTTTTGATATGTTAGTAGTTGCTTGCCGATTTAGTCTTTGGGATAATCTCTATTGGGGAGTTCATGGTTAGACCTAAAGTTTTCTTGTTGTGAGACATTGTAATTGGATTTGGGTATCATGGGTGATGAATAAAAGGCAATTGTAATGGCTAATGATGTTCTAGTAATGTCTAAAATCACGAAACATAAGTTAACTAGTCCTAAGTATCTTGATTAGTATAAGACAATAAAATATATGGTATTTCCAAAGATAACCATTTTACTGATGATCCTCGAACCGATAATACTCGTAAAGAATGGTTGAAAGATCCCCAAGTATTAACCCATAAAAGATGAATTTTCTAGGACTTAAAAAAATAAATAAATAATAGATAAATTTAACATAGTGATCTAGAATGTGAATCTATCTTCTCAAAAGCAAGTAATTAGTAAGAAAACCGATTCTACAATATGATGTGCTTCCATCAAATTTGTCTCACCTTTAATATGGCTGGTGTTGGCAAGTCAACAAGATTCATGCCATCTTCCATATAAGAGCACATAAGTGAAAAGGCCGCACGATCATAAAATGTGTCCTTCCTTGTTATCAGAAAAGAGGATGTTAGAAAATCTTGAGTTGACGCAACCAATATCTCTCCATTTTTTGGTGTGCATAAATTATTTTGCACCTGCAGAACAAAAACATGTAAAATAGAGAGGAAAGCATAACATCAAGATGATAATAATAAGAACTACCACAAATTTTAGCTTGCATTGGGATATTCTTTCTCTTTTCTTAAATTCTGTAAATGAGGAACTATGACAAAAATTCATTATGACCAGAAAGAAGTTAGACGGTAACAACTAAGTCAATATTTGCAATTAGATAAAAGCAAGCACTTGTCTCTTTCTTTAAGAGCACCCCCATCCTTGTACATTCTGCACTGCTGATTATATGCTTCCTTAATTTGCAGTATTCACAATCTCAGGCCAAGACTTTGTACTCAACATCATAATAGAGTTTGCCCAAATTTTGGAAATAGAGCAGCTGTAGATCCAACCAGTGAGTACACAATGCTCAACCATAAATAGCATAAAGCAATCAACTAATTTACACTTCTTAGCAACTGTGATATATTCTCCATTATTGTAAACATCATCATCCTATAACCATCATTTATTCACTTAATTGATAATATAGTAGCAAGATAAGATATCAATGTCAATTTGTTTGGCAAGAAAATAAAATGGAACCTAAATCAAAAAGCAAACATCTCTCTTTTGTGAGTTTTTACTACTACATAACATCCAAAGGAAAAAAAAAAAAATTGAATTGAATTCCTATATGACTTTCATTGGACAAGTTTACACGATTAATCAGTTGCCCTCATATAAACAAAGGACATGTAAATTAATACAAACTTGTTATGTTGTCAATTTAGCAATTGATGCTACGTAATTTTTTTTTTTTTTGGGGGGGTAATGCCAGTATTTTCGTAGTTATATCTAAGAAAGAGAGAATGTACAAAAGGCACCTAAGCATTTGATCCAAAACCAAGAATCAAAGGGGATAATGGATCGAATCTATTATGCATGTAACAAGCTCAAGTCACGTTATAAAGAGATTCCATTCCAGCATGTCTATAAAAAACAAACAAGAGGTCATTAGGGCCCCTCTTAGGAATATGTTTTATTATGGCTTGATTTCTGTTGTGTTGTATCCATGGTGTATAAATGTCTATAGTGTTTGTGTCTACATGTAAGTGCAATGTGAGTTTCTGTGTGCTTGTCTAAGCTGAACAAGGGGTTAACGTACAGTTGAAGTAGGTAGTTGTGTATTACACAAGTGTCACAAAAGTAAGGAGAAGTTAGGACAAGCAGTTACTTAACTGCTCATGTACTTTGTTAGAAGGAATTAACAATGCAGAAAGAGGGAGTCCTATCATTTTCTTCTAGAAATTTAGAATTTGTCAAATTCTAAAATTCTAAAGGAGATCATAGAGTCCTCTTTATAATGAGCCCCAAAATGAGATCGTTGGGTTCTCTCTATAACGAGTCCGAAAATTTATTTGAAAATCGATCCTGTAACATTACCTAACTATAAGAGCTGTACATAACCTTATTTAGGAGTAGATCCTAGGACAAACAAAATTTTCCTAACTAAGCTTAAAGGTGAGGCAAGAAGACCATCCACCCTTCTACAGTTTCTCTCCTTCCATAGATAATAACAAACAACTGAAGGAATCTTTCTTCTACAAAAATCTAAGAATCTCGCAAAAGCCATAACGACATCATAAAAGGAAACTGCTGCAAAAACTTCATTACTAGAAAACAGGTAGAATCTTCGGATTTCCAGCCACACAAATCCTACAACTTCACATTTAGCAAACAAAATCAAAGGGGGATTCCTCCTCATTATTGCATAGCAAGCAACAATTTCTAGTAACTATACCCCAACTTAACAACTTATCTTAAGTATACAACCTTCCTTGAATTGCTGAGTATAAAACCTAAGATGAAAGAATGTCTCAACATGTTTGCTTAGTTCCATACAATCTTAGCCCACTGCACCTTGTCATGATGCTATCAAGTAGAATTACAAGCTTCTCAAATTGAGAAGGCCTTTGCCGGTTGATGCTTCCATACAAGCTGGTCTGGAACATTAACTCTTAGGGTGAACGTTGTCAAGAGATGAATAGATATGCTCTACCATATTTCTTCTGTGGCCACCTCCAACCACCATTGCTGACAATAGCACTAACTTTGCTTCTTTAAGCCAACCCAAGCTGTAAATAGCTCTTTCTCCCAACTAAGATGCTAAGGGGCCTTTAGGATGCCAATTATCATACCACAAGGATATTCTTTGTCCATTTCAACTCTCCATTGAAGGAGAGGTCCAGCCCATATTCTAGCTTGCAGAAGTTTACTCCATGTCCATGAGCCTTGAGAAGGATTTTTAATGGACCAAGAATTTCTATTCTTGAGAAGCTCACACTTAACCCATCTCAGCTAAAGGGAACCTTCTTCATCTGAACATAAATTCCATATATGTTTGATTTGCGCAACTTTATTCCACAAAGAGAGATCTAGAATACGCAATCCTCCTCCCTCCTTCGGCTGGCATACATCTTCCCATGGAATTTTCAATTTTGCCTTATGTCCATTCAAACCATTCCACAAAAACCTCTTAATTTTTGTTGTTAGGTCTTTGAGGATACATTAGGGGAGAAGAAAAGTAGAAGAATAATATACTTGTAGGGAGAAAAGGATACTCTTAATAAGTGGAAGTTGACTGGCATAATAAAGTGCTTTAGATGTCTAACAATTGATGTGGGTCGCAAAACAACCCACTAGAATTCTACAATCATTCTTCGATAGCCTCAATGAAATAAGCAGAACTCCTAAGTACTTCACCAGTAGGAATCCTTATGGGAAGCCCAAGCATGATACAATGTGTTCTTTTTCTTCCGCCACACCACTAAAAAACACTAAGCTTTTGGTGGGACTGCATTTTAGGCCCAATAAATTGAAGAAACCATCCAAGCACCCCTTTATTTGCACAATCAATTCCTGGTTTCCTATTGAGACAATCATAAGATCATTCACAAAACACAAATGAGTGAGCTTATCTTTCTTGCATCTTCAATAATACTTCAAGCCAAGTTCAGCATCATCAAGGTCCCTAAAAAAGCATGACAAAACTTCTATAATCAAAACAAAAAGGTATGGAGAAATAGAATCACCTTGCCTTAATCCTCACGAGCTAGGAAACAGCTAGCCAACTCACCATTTACACAAACTAAGAATTTGGGAGTAGACACACACTCCATGATCCAAGAAACAAATTGGTGAGGGAAACTCATATAAATGATGTTAGAATTTTACACATTCTTAAGTTTATTTTATTCATAAGCTATATTTTTAGCAATTTAACCTTATCAGCATGGCAACAAAAACAACATTAAGCCTTACTACCGCTATGCAGGATCAATGACATGTACCCTATTACACTATTGCACTCTGTCATAGATCATATATTCATCAATACCTAAATGTATCACATTGTTTTTTCATAACTTCTTCCCATGTCTTTTTTGGTGTCTCCTGCACCCTTTAGTATTACTAGCCTCAAATATTAATAGGTGCCTCTAAAATCATGTCCATAAACATAGTCAAACCATCTCAGCTGTGCTTCTGCCATCTTCTCTCCCATAAAAATTACTCGTTCTTTCTACAGTACTCATCTTATCCAATCTCATGTGACCGGGACATCCATCTTAGCATTCTCATCTACACTACCCTCATCTTTTCAATCATGTCCATATTTTACTGCCCAATATTTGTACCCAAAAAGCATTGTCAATCTTATAGTCATCCCATAGAAGTTAAGTTCTATAGGTATCATGCAGTCACATAGGATTCTTTAGGCACCTCTCAAGGTCATCCACCTACTTGAATTCTAAGTGGAACATCATCATCTATACCTCCAACCTTATGCAGTGGTTGAGTCCCAAATACTTGAAACCCTCACTTCAAGATATTTCTTGTTCTCCCAATTTCCCTTCTAAAGTTTCCTTCAAGCTTATTAATCACTCCTTTCCATGACTCATTCACCAAAACGATGTCATCAACATACTGCACTATGGTACCATCTCTTAAATATCTTTACTGAGTTCATCAACAACTAATCTAAAGATGAGGCATTACAGCCTGACCTTGATGGAGACTGGTCTTAGGGAATTCTTCCACCAAACCATTAGGTCTCATTATCCTAATCATGCCATCTCTACACAAGCCTTTGGTAACTTTGATTTATGCCAATCTTACAACTTTTTTATTCTAAAACGACAAGGTTTCTCTAGGAACTCTACCATATGCTTTTTCTAAATCAATTAGAACCATGTGCAGGTCTTGCTTTTACTTCAAACCTCCTCGGGAGCTGTACAGCTACCATTGTTGACCATCCTAACATAAATACAAATAAATTCTTCACACATCAGTTTCTGTTCTTAAACTTATTTCAATCACTCATTCCTAGAGTTTTGTATTATGGCTCTTAATACCTTACAGGCAACACCAAAGAAATCTAAAACTTTACAAGAAATACCAAAATATTTTTGAAACTTGAAGTGCAACACTAACCTTGTCAACTTATAAGGAGCCATAATGCAACATAAATGTTTCAACTTTCAACACATATTTACGCAATCAGGCTTAATAATTAGCAGCAAATTGATCATGTCTTCTTTTGGAAATCCAAATAATCTTCTCAGAGTTTGTCATGTACTATGTGATAAAACATGTTCACTTCATATTCACATTATAATTATGCACAAAATATCCTTCAGGTAACAGACAAAACTAGCCAATACAAATATAGTTAACTGCTTCATATGTGATGAATAATATGACAAGTACACTTTCTCCATCGATGGAGTATCAAAGATACCACATATTAAGCAATCCTAAAACTTAGGTGGAAAAATTCACCGAAAGAGTTCAAACATTCAAGGGGTATGCAATCAATTCTTAAAACTATTGGTTTTAGCCAGATGGTCCTACAATAGAAAATATCATGTAATCAGGTCCCAACTGCCGATTGGTGCAAGGTCAGTATCTTTGTGGTGCATTTGATCCATTGGAGTAGAACAAGGATAGAAAGGAATAACAATTACTCTGACGCTATTTTGTCTTATAATCAAGGACATTTTCCAAAAAAAAAACAACAACAATTCTTTTAATGAAAGGAAGGAATAAAATTTCCATATCTATTTTATGTATATGAAATTGATATTGCTTTATGATTTAACCTATTGTAAACCATATAAAGGAAAAGCTATTCCACAAATAATAAAGGCAAAATAGCAATTCTATTCCGATAAACCAAACCCAACGTAGATATATCTTTTGCTATGCATTGGCATACATGGTATGCGACATAAGAAAATTTGAAAATGTAAAACATAATGAATAATAAGAAACCTCTGGAAAAAATGCAGCTAGCAACAAGAGCAGTCTGTAACTGCCCTCTGCCATCCGGGCTGGAGACAGCCAAACAAACGAAACCACCAACCACCCCCAACTCATCAAAAAGAAAAAAAAAAAGGAATCAGGTAATGCAGCTAGACCCACAGAAAAAAGTGTCCCCCCCACCCCCCCCCCCCCAACCTTTCTCTCCCCCTCCTCTCTCCTCCTCCTCCTCCTTCTTCTCTCCCTACTAACAGCTGGAGGATAACAACCTACCATAACTACTTGTGTTGAATTTCTGAAAAATAGGACACATTTTTCCTTCTTCATTTATGATCAATATATGCTGCTTACAAAAGGCAGTTTTTCCCTGCCTACTTTCCCCCTTTTTCTTCTCTTACTAAACAACTGTTCCTAAACTGCTTTCAATAAACAACCTGCTTCTAAACTAATTTCAAACCCAACCAAGCATAACATAAAATACAAGCACATGACAAACAAAAATACAACACATAACCGCACCAACACGTGTGCATAACAACTACACACAACTTGACACATACAAATAGGATGTATGGCAGCACGCACTCAACACGTTACACCTAGCAGCTTGACATAGACAAACATACACACTTGTTATGGCTCTCAACAGAATGTGATGAGTGTATAATTTGAAACTCCAAAGTTGAACAATAGTAGCAAACCGACTTCAGTAAGCCAGTATATTTTCTGCTTAAGTAAATAATCAACAGCATCAATCAACACCTTGAGCCCAAAACTAAAGAGGGAAATCTAACCAACTTATAAGTTTAAAATCAGTAAAACTGTAGCATCTAAAAACCATTACCGCCATGAGCATAAGAGCCTCCGTGCGTGCTTCTTCAGTTTGAGGAACATGCATATTCATTTCATCTCCATCAAAATCAGCATTATAGGGGTTGCAAACAGATTCATTAAACCTCAGAGTTCTCCATGGCATTACTTTTGCCTGCTCACAAATTGAACTGTCAATCAGATACAATGAAAACAAATGACTGATGTGACATACACTACGTAACATGTATAGATAATACAAATTACCCTATGACACATGATGGACATTCTATGCAAACTTGGTTGTCTATTGAAAAGAACAACATCTCCATCTTCCAAATGACGGTCAACTATATAACCAACTGCCAATTCATCAGCAAGGCGCTTTCTGGTATTCTCCATCAAGATGCTGTACACGGATATTATAAATCAAGTCATAAATAAGAAAATACAAAGTCATGAACAAGACAAAATCTTTTTGTGAAAGTAGCCCAAGGACAGAATTCTTGCCTTCTTTCGCCATTAGGAGTTGTAATCTGCCTGGCACCAGGATACTTGTATGGGCCATTACGAACACACTGCCTTAGCTTCTCAATATTGTAATTGTTTACACGCTCGGGATAAGTCAAGATGCAGGCCATAAGAATAGGAACCCCAACCTACAGACAAGGTTTCCATAGAAGAAAACTTACCCTACCAAAAAAAAAAAAAGAGCAGGACATGTACGAAAAAGGGCCAAGAGCCAATTGCCATTGAATGTGGTGCTCCACCTCAGTTATTTTCAAATTAGGATCAGGGGATATAACTGTCCTGCCTGTATATTCAGCTCGTTTTCCAGATAAATTGCCACGAAACCGCCCTTGCTTTCCTTTGAGACGCTGAAGGAAACCAGACAACGGCTTTTGGTCTGATTGGATGCCATTAACACGGACATCACTGTTTATGTATAACGCAACCTGGAGTTGGAGGAACTCCCATTGACTCAATAAAGCCTGTATCAAACAAAATTTTCATGTCATATGAAATCCATCAACTCAACCATTCAGTATGGATTTGACAAATTACTCTATACAAAATCAAAGACTAAACTTATAATCCTACTAATTGCCAGTAAAGGCAAGGGATTCTGGTTGATTTCCCAAGTGAGCCATTCTAAATGAATGATACAATGACGCAATCAGGTTTTTTTTTTTTTTTCAGTAAAGCAGTAATTGTCTTAAAGACAAAGATTTACAACCACCAAGGGGAAAGGGGTACAGGGAAATTCTATTCTATCACAAGAATTTCATAAAGTCACTGTCGGAAAACTGGTGTAAACCAATCACAAAAAAAAAAAAAAAAAGCATGAAAATATGTGTAAGCTAAAAATTTGACGGGCTAAAGCTGATTGAGAAGGAATAACAGCACTAAGACACATCACATCATGCATTCCCCATAGACAGTACTACCACTGCAAGGCCTATACTCCAAAAGCATAACTTAACATGCTTGGAGGAAGCTGTAGCTATAAAAGAGGCAGGACATTGTAGAGCTGCAATCACTTCAATCCAAACACCTGATGAATAAGGCAAAAACAAATGATGGTGGTCTTCATTAGTAGATGAATAGAGGAAAGGGATGGTCAAGCTGGCTATTCCTGCTGATGTAGCCAATCCAAAGTGTGAAGTTTCTTCAATTATGCCAACCATAAGATGATGGATTACTTAAGGATCAATTTTTGCCCTAGACCACTCTATACATGGAACTGGGCTGCCTTAAGTTTAGACCTTGAGTTTACAAGTTCTTGGTAAATGATTATTACCAAATCTTGCAAAGGTTTTAAAATTCCCAAACTTTAAGGCAGTACGAAATAACTGCTAGATTTGACTTGGAAGCTAACGTGTGCAGAAAAATGAGAAGAACAACTTAGTTTCAGATCCCACATAGTAGACATTAATATTCCAAACATCCCACTAAATCCCTGTAGAACCACTTCCTGTTCTCCCTTCCATCTCTATCACAAATGTCCTTGTCAGCCATCATACGAGCCTAATCTGCTTCAAATTTTCAATTTTTACCCCATCCCCATCCTTGCTTTCTCTCCATCCCCCTCCCTTTCTCCCCCCTCTTGGTGACAGAGGAACTTGGTTGTAATCAGGTTGGCTAAATCTGGACATATGGACCATTATATGAGGCCCATATATTCAAAAAAGCAAGCTTACAACCTAAGCAAAATGTAGATAGGCCAAATGAATGGAGTTGGTGAGAACTGATGACAACCTCATGCAACTTGTTTTATTAGTTATCTTCCATCTTCAATTTCCTTATCCTATTTCTCTTCTTCCTTATCCCAAGAAAATAAGTTGAATATTGCAAAGACACTCTTCTTTTATTCTTCTTCTTCTTCAAGACAGTACTATTCTTCTTCAACTTTCATTTGACCAAAAACCTGAAATTCTAAACCCCACAAGTTTACCTTCACTTTCAAGGATCCACCACAAATCCCATAGTCGCATAGGGATTGGTGGCATCGACCAAAATATGGTGCCACAATTTCCTGAGTGTAAAGTAATAGAGAATTATCTAAAAACACCATCTTAAAGGATCAAGCAAAAATCTCTCAATAAGCCACCAGCCAATCAAAGGATTCCTTCTAACAAGCCCTCAAACACAATCAACATAGGTTCAAACTGAAAAGGAAAGAACTCTAATAAATTAGAAGGTATTCCAAACACCGATTTCATAGTCAATCACCTCTTGAGAAGATCCAAAACCCCACACATAACGATTTGGTGTTAGAGCCAACAGTGGCAAATGTAGGTTTTTCAGAGACAAGGTGCTGGTATCTTGGAAGAACATTAGCTAAATTGGGCAACAAAAGTTGAAGAACAACAAAACCTAACAACTAAGGTTGAGGATCTAGCATGTTGCATGATGACAATAATGAGGAATTGAGTAGGCATGTCTAAGGGGATGAAAGAGTCGTTAGCAACTGAAATGCCAGCCAACAATGCACCCGATGGCATTCATAAAAGCTTCCTGACAACTAAGAACTTTCCCAAGCCATGATGGAGGCAAAGTATGCAGGGAAACATGTTGCATGACATCCTTGGACCGCAACAAATCCGAGCACAACGGAGGCAAAGTATGCAAGGAACCATGTTGCATGACATCCCAAGCTACGATTGAAGTATGCAGGGAACCATGTTCCTGTCTAGCTTTTATCCAGTCTTCTCTCTTGTATAAATATGTGATAGTATAATCAGAAGATGCAGAAGAAAAGGTGAGAGCTGAATATTACCTGTGCCAGCTGTTTTGATTCTTTCAGTTCTTGATAAACAGAAGCATTGGCTTGAATAATCCGATTCAATCTCTCTGTAATGTCATTTTCATTACTGCAAACAGAATATTATGAACAATTCAGAAGCTATACGAGATGGACTAGAGAAGAGAAAAGACTTAGAATGTAAGTCCATGTGCATTCTCAAATAACCTCATTGCCTCATCCTTGATAACAGAAGGACGAATAGCTATTGGTGGTACAGCTATATTAGTAACAATGAATTTCTCAGGCCTGCCGGCAATATTGAGCAACTCACAATCCTGTAGTGCAACGAAAACTGTCTATTAATAAGTGATCTAACCTCTAAATAGTATCTGTAGCTGCAAACACAAATGCAGGGGTTAAGAGGAACACATAAATTTTTTTATAGAAATAATAAAGTACCTCATCCAACATCCTTTCAAAAAGAGAAAGGACTTCCAGAGGAGTAAAGATGTGAGTACCCAAGTTGACAGATCCCTTAGACTCCTTTATGTGAGAAATTGCGGACCTACTTTCCTCGAGACTCACATTAGGGGACTTTGAGCGATCATGAACGATGCAAATGGTCGATGCAAGCTTTTTTACTGCACCTGTAAATTAATTAACTAAAAAGTTAAACTGAAATAAGACTAGGAAGTAAGGACCATTTCTTAGTTGCACCTTTGTGGGTGAACTGCAATTTGATCAGAAAATATAGCCTTCATGGTCAGTATGTCACCTTAAATTGCTTAATTGCTTTTCCCCATGCTATTTGTTTGTTTTTTCATGTACTTCATATAGGCTTAACAAATTTTGTTGAGAATCCCCATCCATTAAAAATATATAAATTAAGTATCACCAGAGATAATTTAAAAAAAAAAACATAAATAAAATAGAATAAACAGACCGTTTATATATCCGCATCGAGAGCATTTTCCACCTTTACACTTCTTAACTATTTTTTTTGCAATCTCACTCCTAAATAGAGAATCCCTTTTAGGATTCCTCATCCTCTCTAACTCCTTTCTTCTGGATTCTTCATCCAAGAGTATTCGAGAACAAGACTGTAAAATATAAACAAAGCAATTGATGCATGGCATAAGTCTCATAAGCAACCAAGACAGAACAATTAAGCTGGGATTGTGTTTATGTGCATTCAAAGGCAGCAGTTAGCATTTATGGAAATATAACAGTCCATTGTATAGAAAACCTTGAAATAATGTAGACTAGTAAGATTATCCAGCATTATCAAAATAATCCAAAGCTGAGTTTTTTTTGGTAACATCCAAAGCTTAGTTACTAATATAGTTTCATGGACCAGTCAATAACATTAGCCATAGGGTTGTTACTCCTGAACCAGGCAAAGCAAAATAAATGCTCCTTTTAGTTATAACAAAAGATGCTGCAGCAGCATGAGTTCCAATAAGCAATCCCATTTTAAAGTCAGCACAAGAAGATTGACATTTGGCACATACAACTCAAGGTGCAAAAAATTGCAATAGGACTTGATATTCAACTAGAAGGTGAAAAGAAACATGGCTAATAAGATGATACAAGTACCACATATAGCCTTTTTTTATGGTATAGTTTACAATAGACTATCGTTAACTGCAGTGAGTTTTTAATTTTATCTTTAAGCATAATTTATTTGTGTTTTTATTTTTTATCCTCCTATAAGTTGGTTGGGTTTACTTAATAGTTAAGCAAGAAGTCTATAAGTAGGGACTACAAGCCATGTGTATTGTCAACTTTTCAAGAAATTAACCCTCTAAATTTTAACTTAAATGTAGATTTAACGCACAAACTTTAATGCCTCGTTCAATTGAAGGAAATTAAAATTTAATTTCCCTCTTATTCCTTATTACAGCATTCACTTTGGTTTTTATCTCCGAATCGCAATTCCTTAAGAATCTCTATTTCATGAAATCAAATAATAAGGATTTCTTGATTTAACTAAAGAATCACGATTCTACACAAAATTTTCTATTTTTTCCAAAAATAACCTCGTATCAATTTAACAATAACCATCATTACCATCACCATCGCCATCGCCATCACCATCGTCACTATCAACTACTGCTACCGACCACCGCCACCGCCACCGCCACTACTACTACTACCGCTACTACCACTAATCACCGACCACAGACCACCACAACTTACCGCCACCGCCACCGTCACTGCTATCATCATCGCCATCGCTACCGCTACCACCACTCGCAACCGCTGTTAACCATTACTACCACCTCGGCCCTTACAATCGATTTCCACTATCACCATCTATTACTTTAAAATTACTTGAGAAAGAAAATGAATTAAGGATACTTTAATCATTAAAGTTCTATTACACGTCTATTCTTAAGTTATTTATTAATCCAACTAAACAAAGTAATAGATATTATACCCTTATTACATTTCTCAAGAATTTTAAATTACATTCTCCCCTCATTTAATTCAATGAAGCGAACGAACTGTAAATATTACAAATTGGTGCCCTAAACTTTGATAAATTAATAATATAAAAAATATTTATTTTTCTTAGTTCAAAGACCAAAAACACAATGAGGCTAAAATTTTACTTATAAAGTACACTTTGATAAGTTCAAGAGAGTATTTCCACATCAAGATCAAAGTTTAGAAAGATTACTTGTAATATATAGGAGTTATTTATCAATTTATCAAAGTTTTAAGGTTTATTTACAACATTTGAAAGTTTAAAGAATATATCCACACCATATCAAAGTTTATGAAGGTTATTTCCATTTTTCCCATAATGTTTTTGTGGCATCAATTCAAGAATTATGTTTCCAATTGTATCCTACTTTTATTACTTTTACCGGCATCATTGGAATCAAAACTGGTAACACCTTCTCAAGAATTCAAATAAGAGTGGTTCAAGTTTTGATCTGATCAATAGTCAACATCTATAGCGAGTTTGTTCAAGAATCAAGAGAAAGTGTAGACCAGTTCCAATCATATAGATATTCAAACTAAAAACCCAATAGCATATTCACAACCAAACTTAACTTTTAGCTTTTCCCAAATTTTTCAATTAAATTTGGATAAGAAAATTGTGGAACTAAAGCATTTTGTTTGGATTCGGTTTGGAATAACTCTTAACCACCTTTAAAAAAGTGAAGTATAATAAAAACCACCTAACACCACAAGCCAAATCACTAATCAGCAACCATTCACCCACATGCCAAATTCAATTTCAAAATTGGAGGAAAACTATAATTAGGGTAAAGCATCCATCCCTTACAAAGCTCTTATACTAACATGATAAAGATCAATACCAAAAATAATAAATATGATAAAGATTGATTCCAATAGATTGGATCAATCCAATATAGAAAGATTAGTTTAAATTTGAAGCTAATAAATTCAATAAAAGATGGTTTTGTGGATTTTCTTATATTTGTGAATGAAAACAAATGGGATATAGATGAATCACTACCTAAATACAACATATCAAATAACAAAATAAACTAAAGACACCCAATATAACTTACTGAGATTCAACAACAATCATTAAGAGATCCAATGTGACACATGGATCGCAATAGCAAGGTGTTTACCACAGTCTATATTAGATTGATAAGAATGGAGGATAGGAGTAAAACTCATTAATTCACTATGAGAGAAAATATCAAAAGTTTTAATTGCCTTATCAAATACCAACCAAACTTTTATATAGGCCAAAAGAAAACCCTAATAGCTAAAATGACATAAAAGGACAAAAACTAACTAAAACAAATACTAGAATAAATATCTCCAAGAAGGAATCCACTTTCTAAAAGATCATAGCTTCTATGCTTTAGGGCTTTGAAATAAACAAGACCAGTCAACTCCATCTACTCTAAAGCCAATCAACCTTGGTCCATATTGAACTAATCCACCTTATATTATGCAAGGCAAGTCAACCTTGGTCCTTTGTAGACAAGTCAACCCCAAGGATCTTAGTCTACTCTCTTAGCTCCCGATTTGTCTTCATCATGGCTTATTTGCATTCAGTTGTCTAACTCTTCCAGTTCCTAATCATTGACCCAAACCATGATGACATCACAATGTAGGTGATGATATCCATGTTTCACTTTTACCTTAGTAACTAAGATTATATAGCATGTACAATATGACATGCTCTATACAAATATATTGAAGTATACTAGTAGCTCATCTCATAACATGTACTATGTATATAGAGAGAAGAAAGAGAAATGTTATTGAGCTTTTTCAATGAAATCATTTTTCCTCGTTCTTTTTCTCTAATTGTGAGTTCCTAGTTTCCCCAAATAGTGTTTTAATGTTTTGCACAAACGTTCTTACTATTGTCTTAATATTCTATTAACACCTCTTACATTCAATGTAGCTAAATCCAAGATATAAAATTCAATTGCATTAAAAATAGAATCAAATAAACCTTCACACCTAATGCTTCTTGCTTCTTCACTAAATGTACCATCCGCTTCTACTATTGCTAAAGCTTCCACCAGAACCTCCAAGGTAAACACCTCCTCGAAGTTTTAGCATCACTGAAGTATCTTCTATAGCTTTCAAACTAGATTCACCTTCATTGAAGGCAACCACACATTAGGCAGAATAATCTTGGTCACCAACAAACTGAGGTAGTGACTCAGCAAAGGCAGTGTGCTTCGTTATCGCTAAAGTTAGATCTAACTCCCTTACTTCCTTCACTTGGCATTTTTTGTCCATTAGAAGTTTTACCTCTACGTGCACAAGATGCTCCTCTTCTACAATAAAATCTAGGACCTCCTCCCTTCTCATGCTCAAAGGGTTAGAAACTTCATTATCCTACACCTATTCTTCATCCACTCTATTATCAGGTGTCACCGAAGTTTACTCGGCAACCACAAATCTCACAATGGAACACTTGAATACTACCATCATTTCTTCTCATTTCAACTCTTTTTTACCAACTCTACAGCTGCACTTATTTCAATAGGAATTTAAGACTTATTAGCCCTTTCCCTTCTAGATGTGAGGAAATCAGCTGCAGAGGTTCACCATTAAACTAGTATATTATAACTTATACTCTATAGGTCTAAGTATTGGAAAGGAATACTAGAGACAACATCTAACACATCAATCATGTCTACTTGTATCAATACCATCTTATGCTTCCCCAAGTTTATCTTTAAGTATCGTTCATTATTTTTTTTTTTCCTCCTTTAAGCACAATTTGTTTCCATTTTTCACCATTTTTTTTTGTTAGCTCTATTCACTGGGCAAGTTTGCAGGAAACAAGCGCAAAATAAAAAGGGAGTACTAACCATAAGAACAACCACCTTATTATTGAATAAAATTTCCCACAACTTCGGTCTAAGACTTGTGTTTCTAATAATATACCTCTTTAATCACTTTTACATATATTATATTTTGAAAGTCTAAGAAAACAAACATCTGCTATAGAACAAACATATGTATTTTTTAAATAAACTCCTCCTCTCAAAACACCACACACACCCATGGGAAACCAACAACCAAAATAATAATATAAAAGAAAAAAAACAAAAAGAAGAAGACACGGTATGTAATGACATGAACTGCATTCAAATTGCCTAGGAAATTTATATATGTAATACCATATAACAAGAAGAAGCCAAAAAAGCCAGTGAACAGTGTTACTAAAGCGTATAAGAGATAGTTTCAAGATTCTCAATACCTTACATATTGTTTTCAGTATCTCCAGAATTTTACCAAGGAAACCATGATGATAAACAGGCAATGCAAGAGTTAGGTAACCATAATGGCCTGGACAGTCAGAAAAACTCCCACCACATGTAGCGCATTGACTAATTTTAGACATCTTACTTGCAGGACCCTAAAATCCACATGAGAGAAACATACTAAGTTACTCATAAAGAATAGGATACTTACCTTGGAAAAAAAAATTGCAATCTCACCATTAAAACATAATATAACCTCAGGCAAAAATGATCAAATAGTCACCATCTATAAGACGATAAAACAATAATTAGAGCCTTAATCCTGTGAAACTACCAATAGCATTCATGTCCACCCAATTTGTGACACAATGATTCTTTTTCTTTTGCTAAGTAAATAGTGGTGATCCAATTATAATATAATATTTATTTTCTATTTGTAAAAATATTCTCTAAGTAACAGCATAAAACTTTTACTTTCTACGTGAAACTGAATGTCTCCAAAAATAAAAGAAAGAAAGAAACTAAATGAGAACAATCTTGATCTCAAATAATGAAAAGCTACATATAAATCTTATTTCGCCACTGCACTTGATTGTACAACATATGTTACTAATGCAAAACTACGTTCTGAGCAAAATATCTCAAGCAATACCATTCGAGGATCTAATAACCCATTATCGATAGGTTTCCTATCACTATCATAATAAGCATTTTTCCAAACTTGTACTTCGGCCGCTTTACTAATTTCCGATGGAGAGAATGTCCCAAATTCGATACTTTTACTGCAAAAATATCAAGTTAACATTAATTAACAATACCATCAATAAAAATACAAACACAAACCCAACAAAATTGCATCAAAAACACTAGAGTACAATTCTATTCGAATGAACTTTAAGTAATTACAGTACATTCTTTGCGGCCCAACATTCTCCATGTAAGGCTCTTTAGTGAACTGAACTTGCGGTACTTTTCTCATGTTTGAATGTGATCAAACCTTCATTAAGAGAGAAAAAAAAGTGAAACTTTTCATCATTTTCAAGAAAAAAAAAATGGACTATTGGAGTTAAAGAATAACTAATAATTGAATTATAAAGAAGAGAGGAGGTTTGTAGGTGAGAAAATAAAAGTTTGGAATTTTAGGGTAAAGAACTGATTATGAAAACAACGAAGTGAGGTTGGTGTTGAAGATCGGCACCGAGATGGGAAAGACTCAGGGGTCACGGTTCTGACTTGGGGTGGGGATGAGCCGAACGGGAAACTTGGAAGTTAGAGGAATTCGAACACTTCGGTTCGGAGCTCCGGAGAGATGTCGGGGGAAGAGGGGAAAGAGAGGGAAAAAGGATTTCCAAGAGTGTCAGAGGATCCGAAGGAGGACGCAACCAAACCCTATTATCTGATTATGTATGGGAGTGCCGGGCTTTTTAAAATGACGGGTATACCTCCAAAGAAGTCATTGGCAGGGAGCAGATACGGACCCGGAAGACGTAGCTAAGATAGGGGAAGCTTTGGAATTGCAGGGAGCTGCAGATACGGACCCGGAAGACGTAGCTAAGATAAGGGAAGCTTCGGAAGCAGGAACAAGTTACAGGGGTAGGCTGTTGAATTACAAGAAGGACGGCACTCCATTTTGAAATTTACTCACCATTTCACCTATCAAAGATGAAAATGGAAAAGTCCCAAATTCATCGGGTAAACATTCTATATTATTTTTCATGTAAAATTTCACACATCGAACAAATAGATTTATTAGAATTGAATGCCACGTGTACGTTTTTCTATATTGATTTTATCTTTTCATTTTTATCCATTTACATTAACCAAGAATCCATAGCATAAATTTAGAATACTTTTTGTTTGTGGATGGTTTAGTAGCTCCGTAGCTATGGTATATTATGTCCATACTGCCTCCCAACATATGGGCTATTTTCGTGATAGCCGAAGCTAATAAGACCATAAGAATCCAATAATCTTATAACCACTTTTTTCTCTTGATGGGCCAACGCATGCATCCTTTTCTATCACTTGTCTAGATCCAATTCTTGATGCAGATAGAATTGGATGGCTGTATTATTATTATTATTATTATTATTATTATCTAAATTTTATTTAGAGCCTTAATAAAAAATTCAAAACTTAAGTCTAGCTATAAATACTAGTTAACAAGCTCGAGTTTAGATTATATTAATTTGCTTGAGTATTAGGAAATTTATATTTGTTTCAATCAAACTTTTATCAAAATTAAAACTTATTTGAATTAAATAGAAATTAATATATATTTCAATCTGATTGAAATACAATTAAACACCTAAGATAATCCAGCCAAATACGTTCAAGTTCAATCTTGACTCAATGAGTGACTTGAATCACTTAGGTTTGAGCTTAGCACTAGTATAATCAAATTGAATTTTAAACAAAATAATTTGAGTTGGAATGACTCGTAGGTTAGTTCAATTTTCACATGTTTTATATAGCCTAACTTTTGAATGATATGTGACTTGTGTGTAGAAGTCGAAACTATTATAAGTGTCTATTAACACATATTTAAAAGCCATTCATCACAACCTTATTATAATTCAACTTGAAGTTGTCGTTATTATTGTTTTTGTTTTATTTCAAAATAGATGAGCATAATATAAATATTTTATATTACAATACAATATAAATATTTTAGGTTAATTACAAATATATGACTTATATTATAGTAGTTTTATAAAGAGGTAACTTAAGTTATTTTTTTCAATAAAGACATGACCTGTATTTTATATTTTTTTGTTAATGAAACTTAAGGGACTTAGAACACACCTATATTGGCTGATTGAATAATTAAATAAATTATATGAAAAAATTTAATTAAAATTATTTAAAAAATGCATTAGGTAAATATAAAAAATAAAACAAAAAAATAAAAAAGCTATTATGCATTTCATGTTTATTTAAGCCATGAAAGAGTAAAATAAATCCTTACAAATAAGGGAACAAATTTTTTTGGTTAGAAGCAAACAAGTATGATGACAAGATGTAATGTAATTAGGAAAATTATCATATGATATTGGCACTTTGATAAATACTACACTTTTTATGTACTTTTTTTTATTCTAGAGATGTCATGAGCAAAAGCACATAATAAATAAACGAAATTGTGGACAACAAGATTACAAGCAAATTTCTTTAAGCCATTATATCATTTTCCATACTAGATAAACCAAGGAGCCATTTCAAGCCTAGGTTTAAAGTAAAAATCAATGAAAAGTTGAAGTAGGAATCTCTTTATTATTGAGCATTTTATTTTTCTATTTATATTTACTTATTATATTTTTTAATAATTTTTAATTATATTTGCTTCTGTAATTTATTTAATTATTAAATTTGCTATGTCAATTGGTCCCTAAGTTTCCTTAACAAAAAAAAAAAAACTATAAAATATGGGTCATGTTTTTATGTAATGGTAGAGTGCAAGTGAAAGCAAGCAAGCTTCAGAAGGATTCAAAGAGAAGATGATGCTTCCACATGGATTGCCCGAGTCCTTGATTCGATGCAATGGTACCTGCTCCTATCCTTTTTCGCTTTCTATAATGTCCTTTTTCTCTTTGAACCTAGCATCTTCAAAAGCATACCACTACTTCATCGACCGCATCATTGACCGTCTTCCTCCAAGAAAGAACCAGTTAACCTGATGCAGAGCATTGGAATTTGTTGAACTCTAAAATTTGCCAAGTCTCTATGGTCAAGTGGATACTAGGTGTGATGATAGAGGTTTTCAATTCATAATATTTTAGAACTCGTTAGCTCGCACATGATAGAAAAATATATCTTATACTTACGCTACAATCATCTCGTAACATATCCCTAGATATGTTTAAATTTGACGGGGCAAGAAAGAAGCGGCTAAAAAATTTTAGGCAAATAAAGCTAGTGTGATCTAGCCCATTGTTCTATGTTTATACTTGGCCAATCAGTTTTAGCAAATTTCATATCTTTAATTTAAGATGATGCTGTAGGTTAAGTTTATTATGTATTTTTGTTGTTTTATGCTTTTCAATTGAATTTTATTATGCTTGTGTTTGCTGTGACTTAAACTTAAAAATTGGTATCGCTTACCAATCAAATAACATGGTTTTAGATGTAAAGACTAAAACATTTTGAACTGAAATAGTAGTAAAATCCATAAGTTTTACATAATACCATAAAACCTCTAAATTTTAGAGGTTATAAGTTTGGTGATTTCAAGGATTTACATGATAGATTTGGATTTCAATATTTGGAACTTCAATCTTCTACGATAAGGTGGATATAGGAAAGGTTCAATTAGAAATAGTCACAATTTTACGGATCCTCAAAATCAAACTAAATCATATTTTATGATTTGGTGCGATTCATTGAAAATACTTATAATTCTTGCAATAGAACTCGGAAAGGAGAATCACTATTGTATAGAGGTGGTATCCTACCATCTTCCAAGTCGATAAGCAAAAGTGGATTCATCAACTCGGCAAGCGATTATAGGCAATTTATCATATGATTTCTGTGTAGCAGCTTACTAGATATGTTTTTAACCACATGGTAGTTGATCCTCATGCAAACTGTTGAAGAAACATCTGATCATGTCAAGCATGAATTGAAATGTTGGAAGCAGTACCCCATTATGACTTTATATGTATGAAGTTACATGTGCATTGTTACAAGGACTGACCGATTGCCTAAACTACGTTTTGCTCTGAAACGATGGCAGCTCGGCAGAAAGAAACAGCTGCTAGTTCAGTCACTAAACTAGTATAGGCTGTGAAAAAACCGAGGGCTCTAAGTGAATCAACCAATAACCATCCTTTTGTGAGGAAATCTGAAGGCCGGGGAGAAAAGGAAAGAACGGATACTATAGGAAGACGAAAGTCAGAAAACTTGGGGGTTAACTTCAAGAATTCAATGGAGCAGATTGCCGAGTTGCCTGAAAAGAAGCAAAGGAAATCCGGTTGCCGCTCTTTGATGAAGTATGCAACTTCTTCCTTCTATGTTGAGTGGCACGGTGTATGGATTGTGACTTTGCTGGTTCAGGAATACAACTGCATTATGCTTTTGTTGTCTCCTTGAACTTTCCAAAATAAGATAGGATGAAATTTAACTTAAAAGGGTGTGGCGAATTTTCATTGGTATTGGTTGGAGCTATTAAGTAATAAAAATAAATTCTATATAATAGCTATGAGTCTAAACTCTTAGCTCACTATAATATCAGAGCCAGGAAATCAGGAGTTTGAATCTTTGTACCATAATCTCATTGCTATTAAATTGAATGATCCACTTGACGGACTTAAGTCAAGAGTCCCAATCCATTTGGGACTAGAAGGTTTTAAGTAATAAAGATCAGTTCGTAGTTGAACTGAACCTGACAGACAACGGAATCTATCCTTGGTTGCTTGATCTGTGTTGATTGTTATTAGTCCTTTTAATGTTGCTACAGGTTGATGGGGAAAAGTCAGTCGACTGCCGAAAGCTTCGACCTCAAGGCAGCAGTAGATGAGGAAGAGGAGAGTGAGGATGATGAAAGGCCAAATGGTATTTGTATACTCCTGAGGTTACGAGTATAATGATTGTTAGTTGTAAAAGTTTAATTATAAAAAATGTCACAAAAATTCTGAAAAAAATTCAGGAATCAAATACACTGCACTTGCATTTTGAACGAACAGGACCTAGTAATAGGGAACACAACTTTCAACCCAGCTTTAATAATGTCAAATGCTTTGACCAATGAAGGTTTCTACAAGGCCCTGAAACAGATCCAGCAACAGTGAGGAAGATACGTGAAGCCATTGATAACCAAACTGATGTCACTGTCCAACTAATAAATTATAATAAAAGTGGTATGTCTGCAATTTATGTTTATCGCATCCCGACAGCTTGATGGGATACTTCCTGCAAGCACACCCACAATCTTGTTTGTGCTTGTGACTACAAGGAATTTCGATCTTTGAAGAATTCCCTTGTGCATAGTGATAAGTTCTAAATTAATTATATTTTATATGGTGATTTTTTATGTTTTTTACTTAAATTTTATTTTAAGTTTATTTTTAAAAAATGATACTTAATTCAGTAAATTTGGGTATTTTAAGATTTAGACTATATAAGATAACAAGAAGATAAAAACAAATTTCACTCAATTTAGAACTAAAACAAAAAAGTTATAAGAATTTGAAAATCGATATAATCAAACAATACAATTGTTTCATTGCTATGAAAATTTGGAGCATAATTTTAATTATCAGCATGAGTTACACAAACAAAGGACATGATCATGTCCTTGATCATGTTGTTCTTAGGATTTTGAAAAAAAAGGAGAGATTGTTGGACAAGAGTGACACAACCTGGGACACTTCCTATAAGCACACTCACAATCTTGTATTATAATGGTTATTATATAATTCACACATAAATCACTTATCTAACATTTCTAATACTATAAATATCATTTTTCTTCACTCAATAACATATCAAGATATTTAATTATACCCTAAATAAAAATTTATTCTTAATTAATCCCTAAATCATAAAATTAACTTAAATATACACTTTATCCATTATTCATTTATTATTATTATCTAATATGTATAACACATACAATTAATACTCCAAACTCTACAATTACCATTCTACATCAACAATTAACATCTTAAGATACTAATTACATACTAAATCAATATGTATACCAAATTAACATTAAATTACTAAATTAAGCTCATAAATTGTTTTTATGTATGATTTTATGACCTAAAAATTAAGTAAATTTAAAAAAATTAATTTTTGAAAAATCTCTTCATAACACTATATTTAGACCTTAAATAATCTACACAAAAAAATTTGAGATAAAAATTATATCATTAAAGTCATTTAATCTACATCAAAAATTAGCTTAGGTTTAGGAGTTTTTTAAGTATTGTATATTATAAGACCTAATTTTTACCGAACAATATTTTTCCTAAAAACTACATACAAAAATATTCAGAATACTAAATTTCATAATTTTTTATAATTATTTGATATTTTTAATTAAAAAAAAAAACAAAATTAGAAGTGAAATCGAAACTTACAGATGTTGCTTGCTTTGGCTTCCGTAGCCTTATTGGCCAGTTTGGGTGCTACATCCACCATCCAATAATTGTAGCCATCTACTCTTAGGTGATCATTGGTCATAGGTTCCCCTTATAATTCTTAATTACATACTAATTTGTCTATTTTTCAAAAAAAAAAACATTTTCTCCTCTTCTCTCCTCTCCCTAATTTTTCTAGAGCTCCCAACTGACCAAAATGGAGGTTGATGAGTGTTTGTTGAATTTATAAAACTATTTAAGGTTTTGTCTTGATTTACTTTATGCCGTATGTCCCTTACTCTCTCTTTTTTTCACTTTCTAATTGTCTCAACCTTATTGGTTGATTTTCTTTCTTTTATTCTTCTATAGTTCCCTCATCTTTTCTTGATTTTTCATTAAGTTTCCCTAATTAATTAATGTTATTTTAACTTATTTTAGGTATTTTAAGTAATTTTGGGTACTTTTACCTATACGTAAATTTATATATAGTACAAATATTACTCCTAAATATTATTTATGTTATTTTATGATTTTTAGTATGCATATAATTTATCTCTATTGATTCATTAATTATCGGAACTCATTTTACGCGTTTTCGATAAATAACAAGTAATATATATATATATATATATATAACTTAATATCATAATATTTAATTATTTATTTTTCAAAATCCAAATTCACAAGATCACTTTTATTAATATTCTTTTTTTCATTATGAAATTTTGGCTTGATCAGATAACTTACCAAATCGCCTTAAATTTTACATACCAAAACCTAAACACCTGGTTATGAAGCTTACATTTCCATCTAACCCCCCACCCTATAATTAGTTTCATCCTCAAAACTATTATATATTTACGTATTACTTAATTAATAAAAAATGATAGCTTATATTCTTTTATTACCCTAAAAATCAAAAGAGCCACAAGTAATGCTTCATCTTTGTTATTTTCGATTCCCAAGTAGCTTCGAAATCTAAACCTTCCTCCTATTGCACCATCATATATTCCAATCTTGATTTTCTTAACTTCTGAACCCAATTATCCAGTATTTTAGGAGTTACTTTCTAAAATTAATTAATATCTCATTCTAGTCTCTTTAGCCTCTGGAAAATTTAATGTTTTAACTTAACTCTAATTGCAAATGTTATGCCAAATGAGTTAAGTTTTCTTTATTTAATGTTACTCGTACAAAAATTTCTACAACTAACTACATTGTTCCTTATTTCTAAGATTGATATAGCAATTTTATTTATTCTGGGTCCTTTGTAATCTTATGAAATAACTTTATAGTTTAGGTATTTTATCTATAATTCTCATTAAATCATTAAATTAGATAGGTACTTATTCTACTTATAATTTTCTCGATTTTGTAGGTCTAAATTAATTAAAACCCTTATTAGATTTTCAGTTTAAACAAATTCCACTTTTCATTGGCTTTTTTTCTTTCTCACCTTAGTTCTCATATGAGTTTCAAAATATATTAATTTTATTGTACAATTTTAAGGTCTTATTAGAGGCTAAACTGAGGCTATCTATTTTACATTCTTCTTCTATCGTTAAATAAATTTACTTATGGCTTTTGAATATAACTCTTGATCATTTCCTAATCTAATGATATTTTGAATTTATCCATTTCTAATTATATTGTCTATTGTCTCAAAATTTATTATTATGCTTATGTATCTAATATCTTATAAGGTTGTCCTCTTAACTTCTAAGTTTCTTATAACTTTTTTATAAATATTTTTATTTATCATGTTTATATTAACTTCATCATATTCTAGTTATAGAGATTTTTTACTATTACTTATGTTACCATTGTGATAGGGATTAATATTCATATTTATTTCTAAGAATAATTTGAAATCAATTATTTTAATGTTTGCTCATATAGGCATAGGTTATCAATTTTGCCTTTGATCATTTATTTACTATGTCATTTGAAATGTCAGATTTGATTGTTCGGAACATATTACGATTACATTAGTTGTTCAATTTTTCAAAAGTAGCACTTTTTTTTTTAAATCTTGGTCTTATAAGTGTAAGTATGTCAATACTATTATATAGTTGTTAATGTTAGTTGGAGTTGTCAGGTAAATTTTAAAACGTGAAGTTTATTTGCTTTAGCTTGGTTTCCAATTCTTATTATTAGTTTGTTTATCCTTTATCCTTGTATGTCACATATCTAAGTGTTATTTGTTAATTATTTAGTTTCATAGTTCCTTACACTTTATATCTCTTAGCATAATTATACCAATAGAAATGAGTGGCAAATCTTGACTTTCCATTAACTTGGACCCAACCATGATAATCAACAACCGACTTGACTAGACTCAACATATTTAACTAGACTTAACATGACTTAAGGTTGATGGGGCATAATACTCTAATATAGACAATATACATTTGCCATTTCTTCTTAATGGGATATTCATGCCAGTACACATGAAGATTACTATCTTGATAAATTCTTTATTGCGTCTTGTTATAGTTATTCCTTATTCTGTTGTTGGAGTCTTTATTAATTTAAATTCATATTTGTTATAATATTCCCATTTCACGTTTATTGCCCATTATTGAGGATTGAGAAGACAATTTTTTCTTTTATTTGAAGTGATTTTATGTTATCATTGTAGTTGTGGTTATGGTATTTTATTATTCATGTTAACATCGTTGTCCTTGAGTTTGATGGTTAAGATAGACCGATATGGTTTTGATTAAGATATTTAGGGATTTGATTATGATGTTTGTTAGGTAAAGTTTGGCTCCTGTAAGTAGGTTTGTGAACAGTAGAGGCAATGAAGGATTATTTGGCCGGGTTAAGAGCGATAGGTAGTTGTCTTGGCTCTAATTTAATTTGTAACTAGGTTCACGTAATATAAGGGATGAAGAGGGATATTTTTTAAGGTTCATTTTATATATTAAAAGGGTGGAGGTCGATGTATGAGTTGGTTGCAAGTAGTTTGTTATCTTTTCCATCCTAAATCTGGACTAAGTTTTACAGTTAGAACTATCAATTATAATCGACTTAGTGCCATATAGGTATATGTATATACACACATGATTCATGGGTTTAAACAAGGTAAAGTGTAGATCTACCTTTATTGAAAACTTTCATGATAGATAGTTCAATATATTCAATAATGATATGAAGAATAAACGAATTATCAATCATATAAGATTTACTACTTGCACAAAGTCTAATTAAAGGGGACAGAGAAGATATAAGTACTAGTATAAGGTATATATGTTAGATACTTATCGTTTCTCACATATGTTAGGTCTTTGATCAATTTCAAATTTTGTACATAATATTACAAAATATAATACATTAGGCACAAGTCATACATATTATAGTTCAAAATTATTCTAAAAGATGTAATTTTGTTCATGATTAAATTACATTGATTTCCAGTAATTGCATCTAAATTCCCAACTGTGTAATATATATAGAAGTAGACATCAATCTTAATTATAATAGAATTCACAACTATATAAGTAAGAGATCTCTTCAACTTAGAATTTATTATGTACCCTGTAGATATTAAAATCTAAACATGGTTGAAGTTAATTATATTAGATTAACAAAAGAGTTCTCTTCTTAGTTGGAAGTTACTATAGTATATGCGATTTTGTGGAAGGTGTTTAGATGAGTTCTTAAAGCTTAATGTAAATATGTGTCAGAACTACCATTTTTCTTGATTATCTAAGTGAGTAGCAACTCTCACCTACTCTATTAGTCTACTCGATCTAACACCAAAATTAGCCCAATTCATCGCTTTTGGTTCTAAGCTCTACTTATCAATTGTTACACTTGTCAACTCATCAATTTTATGTGCATCTAAACTTCTATTCTCTATCTCATTGAAAATATGACTCGTGTTTTGCTTAGGTCTCATTTAGGTCTACTTCCCCATCCATTCTATTTAAGGATCTCATTATATTTCTAATTATCATATATCTATCTCATTCTTATATTTATACTCAATAATTAACGTCCTACTTAGTGATATGTTCTTGGAATTACCAAGGATAATAAATCTATCGTCTTTGACTTTTAATTCCAACCTTCTGCATTAGCTTCTACAATTCTTATCCCATTAGGGTTTTACTATTTGGTTATCTTCTACCACAGCTTCTACATGGTCATTGTTAGGTTTTATCTCACTTTCTAAAGAAAGTTCTACAATTTTTAAAAATAGCCTTTACCCACTCTCTACTTGAGGTTCTATAAGTTCATCTATATATGGTTATAATCTTTTACTTATAGTTCTACAAAAGCTTTTACTATTAGGTGCTACAACATTCTTTACTTCCTTTTAGATCTTCTAAGTATAATTAAATAGTCACAAGTTCATTTCCATAGTTTAGTAAGTTAGCACAAAGGAAAGTTAGTAAGATTTTATTATCATATATTCTTTTACTTATATTTATAAGATATATATACACTTGAAGTCTACATCTTTTAACTACCTACTCTCAATATACTCTTAAAATGTCTACTTCTTTTAATTATAACACTCAAAAGCGAGTTCACAAAAACTACACTTTGATACCAATTTAGAACTGTCACATTACTAAGTAGTAGAGTCATAATGATCATATTGCACAAATCATTCTAGGATAGAAGATGACACATTGCCATTATCTTATATCTGATTTACACAAAGTGTTCATGACTAACCCACTTTAAAGTAAACAGTTCAAAAATTAAACATATCATTTACTTACAAAAATATAAAATTATACATACTAAGATTTAGTAATTTAATCTTACTTTACTCAAATAATACTTAAATTAGTATTAAAAGATTTACAGACAAGACCCAATACTTCAAGACGGTGACTAATCTTCAGTTTTATATTCTCACTTTTTAAGATTTAGCAGTTCTTAGCTTTAGGGTAGTATAAAGTCGCTTTCTAATTAATACCTATGACAATATCTATAAGGATGTAAGCAACTAATCACTTAATAAGTTGGAATAGAGACTTAAAACTATACATCAAGCACAAATAAGGCTATCAACTAATTAACTTAATACAATGCAACAAGCAAATGTTATCACACGATGTTATCTGATCTATCATAAAATTAGAGAAATTACATCCACTCTAATTTAAGTTGAGATGTTTAGTGTATATTTCAATACCTATAAGGATGTCAGTAACCAATTGCTTAGTAAGTTGAGATGGAAACTTAAAACTATACATCAAGCACAAATAGGTTTATCAACCAATTAGCTTAATGCAACACAACAAGCAAATGCCATCGTATGATGTTATCTGGTTCAATGTAAAATTAGAGAAATTACACTTGCTCTAATCTAGGTTGAGGAGTTTAGTACACATTTCAATAGCTTACGACTAAACCTAGGATTGTGCAATAAAGACATCACTCCTCTCATGACTATCTTCGAACCACTACCTTCACCCTTGCCACTGCCTTCTCTCTTATCACTTAGCTTAACTAAGGATTAAGAAGAAACTAATTATGTTATCCAGTACCATCCCTTTCGAAAGAGTTGGCATTTGGTAAGAGAACCCTAAACGTTCCCCCTAAGGGGTTATCACGCAGGTTCAATTTACAATTACAAGTCATATATTTAATTAAGTTCAGTTGAAGTGACCTGTACATATCATATAATACAAAACAATTGCAAACCAATACAGTAGGCCAACAATACACAATATATTAAAAAAACATATACACACAAGCATGCGTACAATTAAACTACCTACAGGCACAAATAATTATAACCTTAAGCCTTTGAATACTATGAAATAGTACTTTGAAATAAAATTATGTATTGATCTTAAACTTACATGGACTTTCTGCTTGCTTACTTAAGGTATAGCTCGCTACAGGCCTTTATTGATGGTTCCTATAATATAAAGGTCATTTTAGTATTCATATGACTATCTTATATAGGTTTTATTTTGTAACTCTTTATATTAGCTTTAGTTTAGGGTTTTATTATATCTAATTATTTAGGTTTTTAAGTTTCTTACAATTATCCTTATTTTAAGTTAGGTTCTAATTTAGTTTCTAATTATAGTTTTAATCACAAGCCTTAACCTAGCCATTAATCCATCCTTTAAGCTTATCCCACCACATTTTAGGTACAAGAGTTTTTTAATTATACATTAGTCTTGTTCCTATTCACTCTATATACCCAAGCATTATTTAATCTCCTGATTTGGCTTATGGTTTCATTTTACACTTAAATCTCAAGAATGCCTTTTAATCTATTTCATAAGTTTTAACTACCTTTAATTGGAATGAATATAGTGTCTATTTAGTTTCTAAGTTAGCTTTAAATTCAACTTTTGATTACAGTTTTCATATGTAAACCTTAGGAACTCCTTTCGAATCAATATGTGAAATTCATCCAACTATATTTGGATATCCTAAATCTCCTATTTAACTCTTAATTAGTATTTTGATTTGTACGGTATATTATATTCCTAGTTTAATTACCAAATTTGCTCTTAGTATGAGAATAACCTGCATTTTTTATATAATTACCTAAACATTCATTCCATATCATATTTATTTCATATTATTACTATTATAGTACTATCAATTTTAACCTTTAATTTCCTATATATCCATATTATGTATTATTACATAATCTACATCTACATCTAAATCACTTATCTAACATTTCTTATACTACAAATATCATTCTTCTTCACCCAATAATATATCAAGATATCTAATTATACCCTAAATCAGAATTTATACTTAATTAATCCCTAAATCATAAAATTAACTTAAATATACAATTTTACCCATTATTCATTTATTATTATTACCTAATATGCATAATACATACAGTTAGTACCCCAAACTCCAAAATTACCATTCTACATCAGTAATTAATATCTTAAGATATCTAATTACATGCTAAATCAATCCATATACCAAATTAATATTAAATCACTAAATTAAGCTTATAAATTGTCTTTTATGCATGATTCTAGAGCTTAAAAATTAAGTAAAATTTTAGAAAATTAATTTTTAAAAAATGTCATCATAGCACTATCCTAAATAATCTAAGTAGTCTATATGAAAATTTTGAGATCAAAACTACATCATTAAAGTCATTTAAATCTAAATAAAAAAACTAACTTGGGTTTAGGAGTTTCTTAAGTACTGTATATCACAAGACTTAATTTTAACAAAAAAAAAAATATTTTTCTTAAAAGCTACTTACAAAAATATCCAGAGTATTAAATTTCATAATTTTCCATAATTATTTGATATTTTTAATAAATAAGACAAAATTGGAATTCACCGACATTACTTGCTCCAATCACCGTGGCCTTATCATTCGGTTAGGGCACTACCTCCACCATCTAATGGTGGTAGTGGTGGTGGTTGTTCGCTCCTAGGTGGTTATTGGTTGTAAGTTTTCCCTATAACCCTTCATTATACACTAAGTTATATATTTTTTAAGAAAATATTTTCTCTTCTCTTCTCTCCTCTTCCTAATTTTTCTAAAGCTCCTAACTGACCAAAATGAAGGTTGATGAGTGTTTACCAGATTCATAGTCATGTTTAGGGTTTTATCTTGATTTACTTTATGCTACATGTCCCTTATTACCTCACTCTTTCACTTTCTAATTGTCCCAACCTTATTGGTCGATTATCTTTCTTTTATTCTTAGCATGCTATACCTTAGATCTAGATTTTTCCATACTTCCCTCAACTTTTCTTGATTTTTGCTAATTTTCCTTAATTAATTAATGTTATTTTAGCTTTTTTTAGGTATTTTAAGTAATTTCAAGTATTTTACTAACACATGAATTCATATTGTACAAATAATTACTCTCAAATATTATTTATGTTATTTTATGATTTTTAATGTGTATATAATTTATTTCTATCGATTTATTAATTATCAAAACTCATTTTATGCGTTTCCGATAAATAACGAATAATATACATAAAACTCAATATTACAATATTTAATTATTTGTTTTTCTAAATCTAAACTCATAAAATTACTTTTACTAATATTTCTATCTTTGTTGTAAAATTTAGACATGATCGAATAACTTACTCGATCGTCCTAAATTATACGTATGGAACCTCGAACACTTGATTATGGGGTTAATACGTAGTAGCTCAGCTTTGCTTAGAATGTTACAATTACTATCCATGTCACCTGTCAAACAAACCAAAAGAAAGTAAGGCGGTGATTTTGGGCACCTAAACAAAGACAAGGCAAGTTGGCTTCTATAAAGACTTGCATTAATAAAAAGATTAGTTGAACACTCCATGGCCTTATGTTGGAGTTGCTTGGAAAAGCTTAGTTTTAGCTTGTTTCTACTTGGTTTGTGCTAAAAAATTAGCAGCTCATTGTTGTTATTGTGTCCTTCATGTAGTCAACTGTTCGCCTTGAGTGTAGTTCAATCCACTTCAAGGGGAAGAACTGATGCAAATGGATCCGATGAGTTATTCGTGTCTTACCTAAGACGACTTATGTATTACTATCATGTACTTGTTGCTATAGTTTGGCTTAGTTATAGTTGCTATATAGCATGTAGAGCTCAAAATTGCTTAATAAAAGTTGTTGCAAACTCAAGTCACGTATGTTTCTTTGTTAATTAGCTATGCTAGTAGCTTCTTAACTCCTCCAAAGCCAAGTTGTCTTCTATGATAAATTTAGAGCTTCTTTGCATAGCAGTGGAGTGTAGTGATTTGCTATGTTCTTCATTAAATAGAGGTGCTATTGAAGTCCCCAAAAAATATGAGTTGCTATGTTAAGCTGATTAGTGAAGTTCCCTTTTGCAACTCACTAGAAGCTCTTGATTTCAACCCCTAAACTTGGTCAACAAAGAGCTTAAGCTATAATAAAGTTATTAGGGTTGTTCAAGGCTGCTATTAGGCATTTAAAAGCTCAAGTTGTGTCCACTGTAATTTCTCATAGCTACCAACAAGTCAAAATAAAGTGGAGCTCTTAGATTTTGCTTAAAGTTGATTATTTTTTGCTTCATTGCTACTAGTTGTATGTTGCTTAAGATCAAATGCTACTATCTTTGGTGTTCAAGTGGTTATGCTTTCATATTGCAACTCTAGTAGCTATTGCATTTGATACATGATTGTAATGCACAAGTTATAAGCAATCCAATAAACACATGCAAATCATTTCAAGCCAACATTTGATCATTTTTCACTATTTATGCATAAATGATCCAAAAAGCATAAATTTTATTGATTTTCAAGTAAAATCTACAACAAAAGCACAAAGAAATACATGAATGTGTTATATTTAAATGAGGTTAAATGTGTAATTACACATTTATCAATATATCAGTATTAACATGGAATTGGTACTTCACTTGAATGTACCAAAAAATTTGTGCATTACTAAGTGTATATAATTTTTTTGTGATTATTTTTAGGAATTGTGCTTTATGAAATGCTATATGGATATACACCGTTTAAAGGAAAGACAAGGCAAAAGACATTTGCAAATATTCTCTACAAGGATTAGAAATTTCTTAAAAGCAAGGCAATAAAACTTTCTTCTTATATGCATTTTTAGTGGTGCGTGGCAAAGAGTGTTGCTACATTCATGATGCATTGCCAACTAATAAACTAACATTAACTTAATGCTACTAGAAAGCTCTTTGAGCACTTGTTTTTATTTGATGATTTGAAGTCATGGTTGGCTTGAGCATTAACCTTTCACATACTTTTAGTAGTACATCATTAAAATTTGAACTTGTAGATATAGTATAAGCTTTTAAATTCATTACTTAATACACTATTCCCCATTCTTAGGGTACAACTTTTTTTATTAGAGCCCATTAAGTGCACTACTTAATCAAATAGGAATTGGATACAATATAAACATTTAAATTTACATTCAGGGCCTTCTCTTAGGATACTATGATAAATTCAACTTTTAAAAAAAAAATAGTATAATAGCTTAAGCTTCTCGTCATAGCATGAGCTTTTAAATTTAGTACTTGGCAATTGGAAATGAGAAAAATGTGAAAAGAGAAACAAGAAATATTAAAACAAACTTATCATTCACTTATTTTCAATTACAAGACCAAGAGGGTATTTATAGGTAGATAAAGTGACTCTTAAACTTTAGATACATTAACTATAATTAATAGCTTATTACTTATGCATGAATTAAAGAAAAATTTCGATTTATGACCTTTTACATACATAGTCTTCTAGAAAATTACAAAGATAATTTCCAAATAAATCTAGAAAATTCAAATTATTAATTCTAACACTCTCCCTTAATTTGAGATTTTCTTTTTCACTTTATGAGCCCATTTGACTCCTATAACTTCATAGCCTTAGGAAGAGTTGCTGATTCTCATGTATTATTTTTCTTTATTGCATCAATCTCCTCATTCACCGCTCGTTTCCACCCTTTGTCTTGTATAGCTTCTTTAAAATTTAATGAATCAATCTCTATAAGAAGACAAAACAATTCATTATCATCAAGAGTAACTTCTCTATTCCTTCCATAAATCTTACTTACATCCTTGTTTTTTGTGGTCTTTCACTTGAAATTTCACCACTTAGGGATTAAAACCTCATCTTCTTTACTTTGTCAATTCTTTAAAAAATTTTTTCAAAATCTCCCAAGCTCTTTTTAATGTGGTTGCATCAGTTACCTTGTCAAACATGAAATCATCTAAAGCTTAACAGATGAGAGTGAGTACTAATTGATTCTTCTTTTTCAACTTTGATAACTCTTTTCTATTCATATCCTCATAATCATTTTCCACTATTTCCCATACGTCCTTAAAGTCGAGCAACACTTTTATACAATACACTATCTTTCATAATTTTCTTATGTAAGAAACCTAAAGAGTAGAACCTCCATTATTTGCCGTCTCTTTTTCTCACTATTCTCTTTCTAACTCTCATTTTTATTTTTTTAGCTAGAAGGCTAATTTTTTTTTAGTTGCTTAGAATAGAAAATCGTAGTCTTTTAATAATAAGACGAAATATTCCTTTATATAAATTGCATAAAACCTAAAGATGTACAATGCTTAACCTCTGAGTTATCCCCCATCATGCAATATCATGTAGTCTTCAAGTAATAAGTATTTATTATAATAACATCCAAAATCATTATAGGTTCCATACTTATTTCAAATTAATGTTTAGTCCAAGGTTCATTTTCTTCTATTGGTTTTTTATGTTTTAAGAATGTGGCCACTCGTCTCTAGCAAGGAAGGAAAGCTTCCTTGCAAGAAACAATTGGGTAGCTTATTAAAACATGGAAAACCAATAGAAGAAAATGAACATTAAACTAAACATTAATTTGAAACAAGTGTGAAACCTGTGATTATTTTGTGATGCTATTATAATATATATTTGTTACTCATGGCTGCATAACACTACATGATGAGGGATAACTCATAGGTTAAGCATTATACATCTTTAGGGTTTATGCAATGTATATAAGAGACTAATTCTTTTGATTGCTAAAAAACTATGACTTTCAAGTCCAAGCAACTAATGAAAAATTTAGTCTTGTAGCCAAAACAAAAAATAAAAATTACTTGAGGAGAAGAAAAAAGAATACTAAAAGAAAATTTTCATTCACTTATTCTTAATTATAACACCAAGATGGTATTTATAAGTACATAAAGTAACTCTTGAACTCTAAATACATTAACTACAATTAATAGTTTATGCATGAACAAAAGAAAAATTTAAATTCACAATCTTTCACATACATGATCTTTTATATACATGATTTTCTCGAAAATTATAAAGATAATTCGAAGACAACTCTACAAAATTCAAATTACTAATTTGAACAAAATATTGGTTTTAGATTAACCTTAAATTTTTATGAAGGTGAGTCTCAACACTAAGCAGTTGATGTATAGATTGTTGCACAAGAATCCTAAGACTAGATTATGATCATTCGAAGGAGCAGAAGAAATAAAACGTCATCCTTTTTTTATGGTGTCAACTGGGCATCGGTTTGTTACATGGTAATGAATGGAAAATTTTTGCTCCAAACATCAGACCATATAATTTTTAAGCGTCTAATGCTTTTGTATTATTAGTTTGTATATATAGCAACCAATTCACAATCTTCGTTATGCATCAAAATCCTCTAGAGCTTGATGTTCCTTCATTTAAAATAATGACTCAAGAGAAGGAAGCTAAAGTTGTAGACCTTGGCCTAGAGGATTTTCAGATAAATGTGTAAGTTGGATAGCTCTCTAATACCTACAAGTATATCCCTATGATGATTTCTTGAGAAATCCTATTTGAAGGTATCATGTTGCAGATCTTAAGTCAACTAGGTCATAATGATTTTATATGATAAATTCCAAATTATCAACAAATATTAGCGGGGATTGATCTTGTTGTAGTTGCTTCATTTATAGAATCAAAGCTACTCTCATTACATTGATTAATATCTTTAAATCACATTTCGTGTACAGTATGAAAGAATGTGAAGTGTTGGTTTAAACAAATGGGAAGAAAGATTCAAATGAGGAGGTAATTAGTTTTGGGTTCAAATTGCTTTTATGATGTATGCTTTTCGATCATTTTGTGAACTTAATTATTTTTCATTTACTTTTATTATAGTTTAGTAGATAGCAAACATTAGAAAAGAGTATGAATGTCAATGATCTCGAGCATTTTCTTTCTTTTTTAAAAAAATTTCTTAATATATTTTTTTATAATCAAAATTTATGTCTGTTAACCCCTTATGCAATAATTTTAAGAGTGAATGGCTAATGGTGATTTTTTAGGGACTAGTGATGATATGAGGCTAAGGTTCATATTAATTGCCAATGCTACTAAATAAATGATGAAGAAAGTGATTTCATCTATCATTTTCCTTAATTTTTATTTCTAGATCTTATACTTGTTAATCATCATATTTATATCTTGCCTGCCATCAATTAATGCTATGAGATTTGTAATTTCTTAAGAATATTATAGCAACATTAATCTTAGCAAACATTAAAAATGGTTGAAAAAAAATTAAGAAAGAAAGAAAGAAAGAAAAACATAAAAGATATTAGTTATTTATAAATTTAAATCCTTTATATCCATTACACTCATTAGGGAAAAAAAAAAGAAAAGAAAAAACTGCTGACTAATATAAGTCCTTAAAAGATTATCCATCTCAATAACTTGAAGGATAAGAAGGATATATATGTATGAATATCTATATATAGATGATAGATAGATACTTGAAGGATAGGAAGCTTAAAGTTTTTCTAAAGTTATATATTCTCCTTCTAGTTAGGGTTGTGTTTTAGTTGGGAACTCAAGTATTAGCAATTTTGTTGTCAATCTAATGATGTTGGAAACTTACTTGAGGAAAGAAAAAAGAAGCCAATCGATTCTATGATTCGATGTAAAGGATTTTGACCATGAAGATCTTTTCAGTGAAGCAATAGGATTATAAAGGCATGTTTATATGAGTGTGTGCATTGATAGGCTCTATTAGGAAAAAGTAGATAACTATTGATCTACCTATATTTAGCAACAATTTCTATTAAGTGTATGACACATTAGTATAATAGAACCATACGATTCTCTATATAGCCCCATTGCTCTTATGTATTACACCTCGGGGAAGAGTGTTGCTAGTAGTTTACCTATCTATTACTCCTTTTGATGGTCGTGGAACTTGGTGATGCCTTACTTTAGCAATAAAGTCATCTTATTCAAAAGTTCCTTATCCTCATTCGTTCCTCTAACAAGGAAGTTCTATAATTTTTTTTTTATTTTTTAAAATTTTGATTAGTTAACAATGTTTTAATGGGACCTACCAAAACCTTTTAAAAGACGAAGGAATTCCTATGAAGAAATTGTGGTGAGTTTCTTCAAAAATAGAGTTACTTAAGTTGTTGACAGGGCAATTAGGTACTTGAAATGCGTTTCTTAAGGATAGACATGGTTTAAGGATGTTTGGTACAACTTTCCATATTAAGTACTATTGGATGTTTACAAGCTTAAGGTACAATTTTAAACATCAATATCTGAAATTAAAAAAAAAAAGTATGAATGCTTAGTTTCTCTTTATCTTACTAATTTTAGATAGATGGGCCAAATTTGCTTGTTGGAAATTATTAGCATTTTTTTTTCCTTTTCCTTTTACTCATATCAACCGTTAAGCACTCATGTAGGCTTGTAACATGTGTGAAGAAATGGCCATTCCCCTTTTTGATTATTTATGTTCCCTATATATATATATATATATATTTGTAATAATAAAAGATTACTATTATAATATGTAACATAAATAAAATAAATTTGCATACCATAAGAGTCTGTAAAAAATATTTTATGTAATCTTTGAAAAGTAATAATAATACGAGACTTGGATATCATCTTGAGAAGGGTTCCCTTAGACGTGCTTTAAAAGTTGACATCATGAAAGCCTATAATACCATAAATTGACATTTGTTTTGAAGAAGTTTTTTACTGTTAAGGTTTTCTCTAACTTATTAGAGGCTTACTTACATAATGTTTCACTACACCCAAATTCTCTTTGAATCTCAATGTAGAGTTTGTAGAAGCTAAGACAAAGAGACCCTCTTTCTCCTTATTTGCTTCTTCTTGATATGAATATGTTGTAAACAAAACTTCATGAAATGGTTTCCTCCTTACAATTTTCTTACCTTTAACGTTTTAAGGAAGACTACTTAACACATCTTAGTTTTGTTGATGATCTTTTTCTTTTTTGTAGCATGATCTATCTTCTATTATGCAAATATAAGAATTTTTATCTAGTTTCAAAACCCTTTCAAGTTTTTAAGCCAACAATGGAAAAACTCTAGTCTTTTGTCACAATGTTGATGCTACCAAAAGCATCTACTTTAGAAATGATTGAGTTTCAAGAAGGTTCTCTTCCTTTGCACCATTTGGGTGTTCCTCTCATAGCATCAAAATTAAAATGGGAAGACTATGATGCCCTTCTTAACAAAATTTTGTTGTGTGTAGAATCTTAACCTCAAAATAGCTCTCCTTTTCTAGTTATTTGCAATTATTAAATATGTACTCTTTGCCATGTAAGTGTATTAGGCATCAATCTTTATATTGCCCAAATTTATTATGAAGAAGATTAAAGGCCTCTTTAGAAAATTTTGATAGAGTGGTCATCCTTCTATTTCATCTAGGCAAAGGTTAGATGGGTAGAGTATGTTAAACCTAACTTTACGTTTTTTTTTTTAATAAAATCGTATTTCTACTAGCAAGTGCCTAGGTTGCATATGCATTAATAAAATCGGTAAGAACTATGTTGAATCCACATGGAATGTTCATTAACTTTCATTAATGTTAACCTCATCTAAATTCAGGAGATTAATACCAAAGATTTATTAAATAATTAAATATCGAAAACTAATCTATTAAAATGAATTGATTTGGATATTCAACATCTTCGCAGGATTCAATTGTAAATGAGAAAGATAGAGAATCAGTTAATGTAATACTAAGTCTTTAACGAGTTTAGTTTAAAAGCAATTAGGCTTTAAGTGGAATTCCTTCTTAGGAAGTGAATAGTTACTTTGGATTAATTCATGTATCCTCTCTATCACTAGACTAATGATAAACTAAATTAACTCTTTTATATTCCTAAACCTTAATATAAAGAGATATATTTGAATTGTACCGAGATTAAATCTCAATTAATTACCTATTGCATTGTGAAATGGTTAATTATGACCTTGGTCTAAAAAAAATATTGATTAGGTTTCCACGAATTGTTCTCTTGGTTTCAATATGTTTTTTTTAGCTAATACATTCAAATTGAAGGTGAAGTTAGGAAAAACCTACCTTATTCGTCGAATCAGCGTTGCCTTGAATGATGAGTTTTTTTTTTTTTTAAGTATTTTGAATTACACCTTAACAATTGTTGATGTAGATGTAGATGTTGTTTATGTAAAATCATTTGAGATAGAAACACTTGTCACTACCCTATGACAAACCACGAACATTCTTCTTAAGACAAAATGGAACCTTTTAAAGGTCACTTTCTTTATGATTGCTTAACCTTATGTCATAGGCTTGGCACTTTTGGCAACTCTACGATTCCGAGAATCTTAAAATACTAACTGCCTAAAAATAAACTTCACATTAAGGAACTTTCGCTCTTTAGACTAGCTTTACCTTCTCTTAATGACACTTCATTTATGAAAAATTTTACTAGTAAACTTCATAGCTTAGCAACTTCATAATGTCGAGCACATGTCCTACAAAATGTTGATAAGAGCTTCTTTTTCATGATAGGTCTTAGGACAAATCCATGACAAAGCAATCAAACCTGCCAAAGACCTAATGGAACCATGTTTGTCGCTTTAGTGAATAATGTATCATTCATTATGCCTACGATAGTTTTACTTTAAGCCCATTTCTTTGGCCGATCAAATGGTGTTTATAGTCCCAACTTCCCAAGTTACCCTCTAAATCCATTTAATTACACCAATAGCTCACCAAACAATACTATGGTAGCAAATAGAACTAAGTTAGTGATTCTACCTTTTAATACAAGTATAGAGTTAATAATGCAAGACATTAGCATTCTTGTTGTAGAGAGCCATCCTCTACATTTGCATGGCTTCAACTTCTTTGTTGTTGGACAAAGCTTTGGAAATTTTGATTCATAAAATGATCTAACAGACTTCAACCTTATTGATCTAGTTGAAAGAAATATTGTTGGTGTCCCTTCTAGTGGTTAAGTTGCTATCCAATTCTTAACAAATAGCTTAGATGAGTCATCCTACAACAAATCATTTATGTCACAATATTTGAATTTTAAGTGATCTTCATGAGTAAAACAACTAATCTTTCAACATGTAGTAGTATGGTTCATGCATTGCCTTCTCGAAGTTCATATTAGTTAGAGCATAAAGATGGCATGGCTTGTACTAAATGGAAAGCACGCCAAGCAAAAATTACTTCCTCCTCCTAAAGATCTTCTAAAGTGTTGATATACAAATCATATTTCAAGTTTCACTTTGACCAACGTCGTTAACATTTTTATATGCTTCTACTTTTCCTCTTAAGTTTAGTTAATGACAAGCTTTGGAGTAAGCAAGCAAAGGAGAAAGCGAGAAAGTTTTATACCTATTCATCTCATGATTTTTTGTAAGAAGATCAATCATATCATAGAGACCTTTTATTCTTTATTGATTGTACATCTCTATGTACACAAAAGAGGTTGTTATATTATTTTGCCTTAGGTTGAATGAATAAATATTTTGTAACTTAAACTTGTATTTTGGAATTCTAAGTTTCATTAGGTTTCTTTTTTTTTTTTTATCTTTCTGCTAGATATTAACATTTTTACTGTATAAATAATATCTTATATGTTTATCTGTATATATAAATATATATATATATGAAAAGGAGATAATATCAAAATCATTACCTGAACTTTGAGTATTTTTACAATTTTCTACCTAAAATTTTGAAGTTGTTAAATTTTATAGACAACTAAACTTTTACTTTTTAAATTTATGACCTTGCTACTAATATTTTACACATAGAAAGAGCATTTGCTGCATCATCATTTTCAAAACGTCAAACATAATAAATCTGATTAACAAAAGTTTGATTAGATATGATAGTTAGCAATTTTAAAATTTAGGTATTAATGGCAAGTAAAAGTTAGATTGAGTATATTATTCAACTACTTTAAACTTTAAGTATAAAATTTAAAAATATCTAGAATTTAGATAGTATTGTTAACATTATCCTTAGGAAAAATTAGCAAGTTGTGTTTAGCAATATATAGATTAATTCACTTCAGAGTCTTCTTACTTACTATTTAGCCGTTGTCCATTCATATAAGATGCTTGATATTCAACACATGCAAATGGTAATGACATTATATTGTGGCCCCATTCCTTTATGCCAAATCGAGAAGCAGGTATTAATGAAAGTAAGTTAAGGAATGACTTCTTTTTGCCATTAAACAATAGTATTATTAATAATCAACCGGAGTCATCAAAAACAAGATCAAAGCATTAGTGGGAATATCTTATATAAGTAGTTTCTATAGGGAGAATGGGGTGTAGATCCACCAATCCATGGGATATATTCTTCTCCTCATAAAGGAAGCTACCTAATATGCAATGTGGTTAGCATTTCTCGTTACAAAAAGAAACTCAAAACTAAGTAACTCTTGATTGGCCTCTAGAAAGAAAGGCTTAGACTTCTAATGGAGTACGTTAATTTTACCACATAAGGCCTAGTATAACATAAGGCAATACGTCTCTATTATGATTTTACTCCATCTTCTTTCTTTAGTTAATTTGACATTAAGTCTAGATGCTTCGAGTTCGACTGCCTTTGTATGTAGAGCTATAGATAAACTGGATCTGCCATTTATTAGAACCCCATTGGAGTCATAAGCAAAAATGCTGAGCCCAACAAAGGAAGTAGGTTTAACCAAATCATGTAAACATTCAAACAACTACATATCGGTTGTAACATTACATTTACTAACCTACTTTGTCCTAAACCTCTATCCTTAATTTCTAAAAACCTTTTTTTTCCCTTTCTTGTCGATAGGTTTTTTACTTTCTTTCTTATACATACAAATTTTCATTCCTTTCCCTTGTAAATCTAAAAGAGATTGCATTACCTCTTTACCTAAAACCTTTTTTCCTACTCCAACACGTATCTTATTCTCTACACAAGTGAGATCCATAATTACATTCTCTTTTCAAAAGTAGAAATCTTAAGATAAGGGATTCTTCTATAAATCTTCAAAGAGGACACTTTAATCTCATAAAATAATCTTGTTGCTTTGCCTAAAATATATGATAGGAATATGTTCTTGTGTTCATAGATGGCTACGTACCTATTAGACCAAATACACTAATACACAATAGCTACTTTTGCTTCAAAGTTCATAAACCTTACCAAGACCCTTTGCATCATTAATACATTCCTTCCACCATTTAGCCAAGGTCGTCACTTGCTCCATCACCACTCTAATAACCAAAGCTCCATACTAAACATACTTAGTCCACCCATACAATAACAATGCATGCTTTATCGTCTCCTTTTACCATAGACTAAGCATGATGGTGCTGAGAAGATTTTTTTTTTTCGCCAAATTGACTGTATTGAGCTTTGACTCATTAAAACTCTCCAGTGGAAATGTTTTATCATATGTAAAGTTTTTAAATTCCATATTTCTTCCATAGTAAAGATGAAATCTAATAAGATGAACTTGTTTTGTTGATTAAAGGAGATACTTGACTGCGTACTCTGTAGTATGCAGATTTTGTTGTGCACTCACCTCTTTTATCAAAAGGCCATAGTAAACAATCTCTTTTAGGAATGGTGCTCAAAGTTATACTCTTAATCGTTGAGACTTCTTTATCTCTTGAGAACCATTCTATCCAATTTAAATTCCAAAAGCCCAACTCTTTATCTAATAGAGATCTTGTTTTCATCCCTTTGATTTCTTCTGGTGGAAAAGAATATAACTTCCTATTCTCCAAAATTAGTATCTAATAGTCATCTGTAATCTAAATCCTTTCACCATCTTCACTTGCCAAATACTATTATTAAAAACTATCTCCTTACCCTTGAAAGTACCAGTCTAGTCCACGAGTCCTAACTATCTCTCCTTGCATCTCTAAAGCTTGACTATGGAAAATACAACCCGTTAAGAGTTCTCACCTATAACACATTTGGATGTTTTTCTATTCACCATACCATCTTAGTCAACAGTGTTAGATTTAAATGACTTAAATCCTTAAATCCCATACCTTTAGCTTCTTTAATCTACATTAATTTTTTACAAGTTAGCTAATACACTTTTCCTTCTTCCCCTTTTTGCCCCTACTAAAATTTAACAATGAGTTTGTTAACTTCATTCCACCATTTTAGCAAATTTAAAACATCCCATTGAATAAGTTGGTATAGCTAGAGTCATCACTTTAATGAGGACTTTCTTAGCCACTTCATTTAAAAGCTTCTACTTCAAACCTTATAGCTTCATCACAGTCTTCTCTTTCACAAAGCTAAGTGCTTTAGATTTGGACTTACCCCTTATGGTTGGCAAGCCTAAATATTTATCCAGATTATTCGCAATTAGAATATTAAACATCACTGCCTCTTCTTGAATCTCTACAAGAGTGTTAGAACTAAAGAAAATGCTAAGCTTGTAAAAGTTCATGGACTAACTAGTACAATAAGTAAGTTGATGGGGCTCTTTTTAGCTTCATGACTTCCTTAGCTTAGCTTCAATGAAAAATAGTGTGTTATCTATAAAAAGCAAGTATGTTAGGATAGGACAATTCTTCCTCCTCATAATGCCCTTTAAGACTCCTTTTTTCTACTAGTTTATTAGGCTACTTTAATAGAATATCCGCTGTAAGAATGAAAACATAAGGTGAAAGGGAATCGCCTTGTCTAATTCCTCTTTTAGGCTTAATGTGGCCAACTGGTTTTCCATTAAGAACGAAAGTGAATCACCCTATCTAATTCCTCTTTTAGGCTTAATGTAACCAATTGGTTTTCCATTGAGAATGATATTATATGATGTAGTTCTAACACATTCCATAATCTATCCTACCTAAACACGTCCAAAACCCATTTTAATAAAAAAATAGCCTCCAAAAAATCTATTCAACCCTATGATAAAATTTGTTCATATCCATATTAATTGCACAAAAGTGTTTTGTTTTTCAAAACTAAAAGATCTCAAAAGTTATTATAATATTATCTTATATCAATCTTCCTTAAATAAAAGTATTATGATTATTCATAACAAGACTACTTAGAAAGGGTTTTAGCTTGTTAACTAAAGATTTTGAGATAAATTTATGCAATACATTACATAATGTAGAGAAATGTAAGTGTAGAACAAAATATAATATAATTATATATTGATGTGTATTTTCTTTACATACAAGTAGTGATATATATAAACGATACATTCTTAACAATTAGTGTACCAAACCTTACATAACATTGCATTAATTACACTGTATAGTAAATATAATATTATTTAAATACCTTTTCCATAACACTTTCCCTTAACCTGGTGCTTAGATGTTGATCATGCTCAGTTAGTTATATTTATAACTAACTTGAATCCCATTTGGAGCTTTTATAAAAAAATCTCTATGTTGATCTTCAAATTTTATGTATCTAATAGAGATCAAGTTTTGTTGTGTCTTTTCATGAGCAAAGTGACAATCAATCTCAATATGTTTATTTCATTCGTTAAACACAGGATTATATGCAATATGCAGAGTAACTTGATTATCACACCACAATTTTGTTGGCATATAAACTTTGAGCTAACCTAAGTCAAAATGTGATATGTCCACATCACTTTACATGTATATTAAGCCATAACTCTATATATAATTTTGCACTAGATCTAGATATAACATTTTGCTACTTACTCTTCCATGAAACTAGATTTCCTCTAAAGAAAATACAACAGCCAGTAATGGATTTTTAGTTTTCCTTGAACTTAGCTCAATTTGCATCTAAAGAGTATTCTATACACAAATACCATGTTTTTTTGTATTAGTATACCTCATTTAGGAACATCCTTCAAATAACATAAGATTCGTTTTAAGGTAGCCTAGTGATGAACTATTAGGAATACATAGATTGACTTATGACAGTAATAGTATATGTAATATCAACATGATTTACTGTGAGGTAATTCAATGATAGGAATCAACTCCTTGAACCAGTCACATGTAGTTGAGCTAAAGGATTGCAAGGACTTACATGGAGATTACTAGCTCGAAACCTCATTAAGGACAATGATTCCTATTTTGATTTCCATCTTTTATACTACTGCCAACTTGAGTGTTGAGTTCTCTAATTGTCAACACAGTTTTTGAGCCTCTAAATAGTCATGTTGACTTACTGAACAGCCATGCCTATTATCGAGCTCTTACCATGATCCAGATAGCATTGAGTTGACCAACTTCAAACGTCAAACCAAGTCGAGTTATTGAGACACCCGACTTGGAGAGGATCAGAACACCCATCAATACTCAAGCTCTAACCTGAACTACACCAAGTTAGCTTTAACTGCTAAATCTCTTTTAACCTTGTCTGAACAGGATCCAACAACTACTAAGTGGCCTCAAAATTCATTGTAGCTTAGCCAACTACATTACAAGCTTCCAATTGCCTCTTGACACATATCTTCTAGTATAACATTCCAGAAGGATTTCTTACTTTTTCCGTATAGAATAATCTTTGTCCTTTTTTCCCTTTTTAGTATGTTTTATGTATTCTATTTGTAAATTACCCTTTTATCCTTTCTATGTATGCCTTGTAACCCTAGTGGGCCAAGTATATAAACCCTATGAACTTGTATGTAGATAATACAATTGTTGCATTACTGCTTATTACAAGTATCCTTTCTTGAGCAACCTTAGTGTCTTCATTTATCTTTTAACTCTTATTTATTCCTTTTAGCAAGAAGTAGTGGCTAATAACCTTATAGTTTGGACTGATTAGTCACATTCGACAAATTATAGGCCAAGTATGATCGATCAGTGGGTCATATCTGATTAATAGTTGCCTGGATTTGCTAATCCTACTTTTGTTTCCTTTCGTTGTGGTGCTTCTCTATTGTATGACCCCGCAGACGCATCATCTTGGTAATGGGGCAAGCTTAGAGGTAAGTAATAGAACCATCAAGATTAACCTTAATTGTAAATGCCCATTTGCATCTAATAACCTTTTTACTTACAAGTAAGCTAACCAAATCCTAAGTAGCATTTGCATTTAAAAAATTCATTTCTTTTATTATTGTAGTACACCAGCCAGGATGAGAAAGGGCTTCATGAAAAGTATAAGGAATGAATACATGATCAAGAGAGGTAACAAAGGAACATGTGGAAGATGATAATCAATCATATGATAGAAATGAGGAAATAAGGTAAGTGCATTACCTTTTACCTTTGTGAGGAGCAATAGGAAGGTCCTAGTCATTGTTAGCTAGATCCAATGTTGAAGAAGAAACTAATGCAAGACTTGTAGCAGGAGAAGGTTACTGCCTGGTATACACATAACAAACTGGTAAAGGAGGTGGTGGAGGTGAAATGGGCATACTTGATGTCTGATCGGTTATTTAGTAAACCAATAAATCATCATTCTTCATCTCTTTATCTGTAGACTTAGAAGAAGCGAGAAAGAAAGGACAATGTTACATAAAGGTAACATTAGCAAACACAACAAATTTGTTAAGACTAGGATAATAACATTGATACCTTTTTATGTATGAGAGTAACTTAAGAAGATACATTTTATGGACTTGGGGTCTAGCTTAGTGACCTAAGGTCGAATATCTCGAATAAACATACACTATCAAATATTCAAGTTCAATAAGAAACAAGGTTTTTATAGGTGAAAAAAAGAGAGAGGATATTATAGGGAACCTCACCATGAAGAATGGACCATGGCATATGATTAATTAAGAAACAAGCTATTGAAACAACTTTTTCCAAAATACCAAGGAATATGATTCTAAAATAAGAGTACCTTCACTATTTTAAGAAGATGCTTATTTTTTCTTTTAGCCATACCATTTTGAGATGGTGTATCAATACAAGAAGTATGATGAAGAATGCCTTACTTTATCATATAGATCTTAAATAAGTCGGATAGATATTCCTTAGCATTATCACTTCTTAGAATATGCATAGGAGTATTAAATTGAGTCTTAATTTCAACACAAAGGGTAGTGAAACGAGAAATAACTTAGTGTGGCATTACATTGGATAAAACCAAGTTATGTGAGAAAAGTCATTAACAAAAGTAATGAAGCTACAAAATCCAGATTTAGACATAATTAGATAAGGACCCTAAGCATCTAAATGAACTAACTCAAAAGGAAAATTAGCTCTCTTATTGACACAAGACATATAAGATTGACAATTGTCTTTAGTAAACTAACATGCCTCACAATATAGCAACATTACATTCTAGAACTAAGGATACACTTTCTTCAAGGTAGAAAGAGAAGTGTAGTTAAGTTGGCAAATGTACTTCAAAAGAAGTGAAGACACTTGAGCAAGTAATAGGTTCAGGCACCTTCGTTTGAGTATCCAAATCATAGGTTCCTCCTAAAACATACCCTTTACCAATAATTCTCTTTGTCATAAGATCTTAGAACTTACAATATTCATGAAAGAACGAGAGGTAGTAATTTAAGCTATGAGTAATCTAATTAACTGATGGAGTAAGATTCATAGTGTTAGATCTAAGAAGAGATGATGTAGAGCCATCTACTAAAGTGATTAGAGAAGATGAGGTATGTGGTTTAAAAGTAGTGAAGAGATTAGAATTACTTATCATATGATTAATAGCACCTGAGTCAATGACCTACTATGATTTGGAGCTTTATATGGACATAAGACTCTTTATGAAAAATATAATGAAAAAGGGCCCTTGGTAAAAAGCTTTTCACATACCTTCTTACATATGCCTTTGGTGTAAAAGATTCCTTAAGTTGTGGAATTAAGAAGGCACATGCACTCTATGCGCCTTCTTTTGTAGCCACCTACAGATCACACCAAACAACCAAGTTAAACTTGAAATACATTATTTCCTACAAATATTGATACAAGCTACATATAGTTAAACTCCCCCTTCTAATAGACCAACTCTACTTGTCAAAAAGGCATAAGAACAAGATTCAACACACATAATAATACTCCACTTCATAAAAGAGATTAAAAATTCATGTAGAAGTTAGGAATTCTACAATATATTATCAAATAGAAAGCTTGCAACACATATTAACATTTGTTTAGATTTGTACAAACAATTACAAGAAATGGCATGTCTATTTAATTTCACCTAGAGTGTTGGAAGCTTTGATAGCTCGTGACAACATAAAATGCCTTTAACACACTGGAGACTCTAAAGGCTCTACCAATGTATCGTCTACATGAGGAGGTACTGTATTGGTATGAGAAGTGGACTTTACTTGAGTTATACCCATTCACATGGAATATTGCAAGTAGCTCGAGTGTCGCTTTTGAAGAGCTAGGGGAGTAAAGAGTTCCATTTGATGATGGAACTCTAGAGTCATATAGGAGCTAGATCTAGCCTTAAGCTGGAACTAACTCCCAAGTTGGGACCAACACTATACTTGAAATTGATGCTTCCTATATCCACCAAAATGTAGCCCAAATTATGGCACCTCCTAGTTGTAGCTACCATGACAATGCCTTGGTCGAATGACACTTTCTTGAACTTTGATTTTACCTTTAGGTAGAAGGTGAGGAAGTAGGATAGCATCAAGTACAAATGCTCCTTAATCCTTATCTTGTACGTCCTGGTCATGTTGTTGCTCATCCTCACATTATAGATATAATATGCTCCTTTACAAATTGCAGTGCTCCATCTTTCATGGTCAGTGCAAATGGATAGTCACTTCCAACCGCACATCACAAAATGAGTTGATCTGAAATGAATAGACACAATGTTGTCAGTTTATAAAGATAGGAGATCTACTCCTTGATGTGTAATATAACAATGGCTGATCTGCTTGTACTAGGGCTAGTAAGGGTCAACTCTACTAAGACTGTGGACCTGGACTACATAAAGGTGATAGTCGCCCTATAACCAAATGTAGTGGTCATAGACGTTGATCTAGTCTACATCAGTCTTACCTTGTAAGTCAATCCGGTGAAGGTGATCACTAGTGTCAACGTCTTAAGGAGGTAACCGGTACCTACCAAACTGACAAGCCACACAATTGGGGAAACACCACTCCACTATGTGAAAGCAAATGAGTAGACCTGAGTAGTTGAAATATGCCACTCATCACTACAGAAGTAAGGTAGCCCTTGGAATATTGTTCCAAAATCACCTAATAACAACAACGTAGATGGGAAACAAGTGTAAGGTGTAAAAAGGCAAGTACATATAAGAAGAGTTAACATGTCATACCTAGAACGTCTTTTGTAAACTAAATACGGTGCAGTATTCATCTATGACATGACTGGCATGCAAGGTAATGTCCTACTCTACCTTCCATTGGGTTGCCAATGGCATCCCCTCAGCAATCAAGAAATTATAACAACTCAATGGGATGATGAAGGTTGATTTATCCAATGCTTAAATATTATGACTCGAGAGGGCTAGTTGTGGCAGTTGCTATATATTGTACAAAGGATTGTTGATTGATTTCTCTTTCAATTGACAACCCTTTATGCGATATATAAGGCTACTACTACAAATAACAACCTAGAATTAAGCAGGTGTAAGTAATATCATTTTATGATAATAATAACAAACTATTGAAATATAAAACACACATACACGCACACATATATATTTACAGATATGAAGTCAATAATATCTCATATCTTAAACTAGTATCATTTCATTACATGTTAAGATTCAAAATCTAAATACAATATCATAAGTCTACTCATATCACTAATCTTACTCTTACATCCACCTACTGAGGTACTACTAACCTTAGGCATTCCACGACCCGACTTTACGAATAGATTAGCCTACGAAAATAAATTATAGGAGTATAAGCTAACTAGCTTAGTGAGATATTTCCCTCAATCATATAATAAATAAGTTATACAATAATTTAATTCAATCAAATGAATGTATGAACAATTGGTATGCTACACATATACATATAGGTGATTCAGTACTGCATGCAACTTAGATTTAACGCCTTCCGAAGTCAGGGTTGGAGATACATCGACACCAGTTAGATCTGGGTATAATATTAGAACTTACATAATAACAAAACTCCGTGTTTCGTATTAAAAAATATAATGGTATGTCTATATTCAGTTTTAATAAAAAATCCAGCTCTATGTATACTTGTGAATAGGTTCACGCAGCCTTCGCTTATCCTTAAACGAAGGCCTTTAGACTCAACTCTTAGTTGTTACGCGGTTGATGCCTTCAACGCTTAGTATTTCCACGGGTCAGGGTAAGGTCATATTGTACGTATGCACTGTATGAAATACTATAACAACAAATAATTAACCCATGTATGGCCTCTTGCTACCTTTATGTGATGTGACGACTAGAATTAGTTATACAGTATATGATTATACATGTTTCGATTTAGTTTTTTCAAGTCGGATAATATTATGTCCTATTATTTAGTAATCAACAAAGTTACAGACAGATCGGTTTTTATCAAATTTACTATGTAATAATAGTACATTATTATACTTTAAAGTAAATTCATTATCAACAAACAGTATCATACATAAACATAACACAAGCCCACACAACATTCAATTATTAATAACCATTTATATTCACTATTTATATATACAAGTAAGTATGGAATCATTATGAATACTCACTTGGCCATATTAGAAGTCAAGGATCGTAATAGTTGGATGGTAAATCGGGGTTGAAGTCATGATCACCTAACAATAGGAAATATAAAAATTAGTAAGTTTGGGAATTAAATAACTAAACTAGTATTGTATTTTGTATTGTTTACTTAATTTAGCTATTGATTTACATGAAGTTGTCGATTCAAGTTTTTTACGTAATCGTGTATAACTTTTTCGATTTAGCTCGGATCTTTATAAACTTATAGTTTATTTCGACCATTTTTTAAGGTATATTCTTGTAGTAAGGTCCGTTTTAGACATTATAACTCACAGTTTTGATTATGATATAAAAATATTATAAAGTTCATCATTTTGACTTAAATAGTTATAAAATATTAATTTAAGCTTATCCTTATATAATTATGATTTAATAATTATTTGAATCGTATAATTTTATAATTTTCTTATTTTGGATCTATTTTACTATAATTACTTATTTTAACTTATTTTTAGGGTTTAAGATCTATTAATTCAAATTTTTTAATTAATTAATTATTATTATTATAATTAATTACGAAAAATACTTAATTTATTCTTAAGTGGTGACATGGCAGCATATGAGAGTGTCACATGTCACACTTATGCATTTTCCATAATTTCCTATTATTTTCTTATTTCTTGTATTTTTATGGTATATTTATATAATAATACCTATTACTATATTTTATTAAATTTTGTAAATTAATTATTTATTATACCTCCTCCTAAGTTATGGTACGCTTAAATATTTATATATATATTTATTAAATTAATATTATAGTATATTATATATGTACTATTTAAATATACTCGTATTTCTACCTATATGATACTATTCTTATACGTATATTTATATGTATAATATACTTTGTGTATTAAATTATCTTAATCGTAATTATATATTATATACTATATATATGAGTATAATATATATGTATTTATGCTTTATATACATACGTACATATATGGTTGTATTACATAAATATATATATATACAAAAATACGAAATACAATCAATAATATACATACATGTATATATATCTAAACATCACGTCCATCATTTATATATATATATATACATAGTATCTATATTTTTATAAAATGAAAATACTAAGTATCTATATACATATATATACTTATTATACGCATATACATATAGATAACATAATATCAAAATAATAAGTATATATATATATATATATATATACACATACATATTTATGCCTACAAATATATATATATATATACATAATGAAAATATAAATATATACATATGTACATAAATATAGAAATACATAATACATGCATATATATCATATACGTATATTTACATTTATATATTATATACTAAAAATAAATACTAGGTACATACACATATATATACCCATTTACGCATACATAATGTATAAAAAAAATACTATGTACATATACATATACATACATACCTAAATAAGGAAATACATAATATATATATATATTATACACATACATGTACATACTATGTAATAAATATACTATGTATAATATAGATATGTATTCACACATATATACATGTAAATAATAAAAAAAAATATACTCAATATACATATATATGCTATAGAATATATATATAGATATATATGTACAAATAAAATAAATAAACTTACCTAATTTCTTTAATTAATTTAAATGGTAAGAATCCTTTTTCTTTTTTTTCTTCTTCTTCTTAGTGTATTAGTTCAATTTGTGTGTGGTTTGTTTTGTTTTTCTCTTTTTCGGTTTTGTTGTTCCAAGTTTCTAGGAGTGAAGAAGCAACAATTGAGGATTAAAAGCAAATGAAAAAGAAGGTAAGAAATCTTGCTTAATATTTTCATTAATTGAGATCAGACATTTACTTTAATACATTGTCATTTCTCCCTTAACTCCTTGATACTTGTAAATTGCAATTGAAACATATAGGGTGCTGTAAATTACAGCTTGGAATCATATGGCAGTAAGGAAAAGATAAGAAGGAGAAAAAAAGAAAAGAAAAAAGGGAAGAAAAAAGAAAATAAAAATAAAAATAAAAAGATTTAATTTTTCCAAAAATAAAAATCATAAAATTAGTATTTATAAATAAATTTTGAGATTTTATGAAAATTTATTAATTTAATTAGTACCCATTACGTTTATAATATTTATGAGTTATTTTAATGTTTTCGTTAGGGTTTATACGCAATTATATGATTTAGTCGATAATTGTGATCGACTATGGTTATATTACAATTAAGTTATAAGCTTAAAGTTATAGTTTTAGGGTTTTCGTCAAGTTCGGGTTTGATTTTGAGTATTTGCGCGTACATCAAATTTAGGGTTTTTATACGCGATTTAAGTTTTGATCGAGCTTCTAGAATTTTTATTATCGATACTATATTTCGTTTCTCAATTTAATAAAAATTTTATTTCACCTAGCCTTATCAACTCATGATATCATATAGAACACTTTGACTTAGATTAGGGTTTATACTACTAATTACGTAGGGTTTACACCAAACCTGCAAATAGATGGCAGCCTCTCTAATTTCGTATGGGTTAAACTCAATGATCGAGCTTAGCTGTCTATACAACCATGCCAAACATATAGAGCCCTAGTTGTACTACCTTGCAACTGAGATATGACACCACAGAAAATTAAATAAATAAATGGAATAATGAAAGGAAAATAACAAATTTATTAGATGGGGTAGAAAATTAAATAATAGTTTTATCAAGGATAAGGAGGTCTTTTCTATCCTCATGTATAAATAGGCTTTAAAAAAACCCTAAGGCTCTTTTTGTTGTATTGCATATTGTTGAATCCTCCTTAAGGGAACTACAAGAGTAAGCCTAAGGTAAGGAGTGATTTGGCAATTCCTGTAGTTTTAGATTCAGATTGTATGTTTTACTGACAATAAGAGACATTATAGCACTGTAAAAGCATGTGATTTGGGTTTTACAAGGTATAATAAGACAACGGTTAAACCTTGATTCGATAAGCAAATTGTTGATTTTTTATTGAAAAGAGATTGTGTTGTTGTATTGATTAGGTGTGTTAATTGTTTACACGACCCTAAGCATAATGATTAAGAGTTATGTAGCAAGGATTTCGATTGCTTCACGGTTCCTCACATAAGGTATGTGACAATCTTGTTATTGTACTTTGGTTCTTGTTATTGGAGATCAAAACACATTTGAGTATTTTTTGTTGTTAATGTGATAAAAAGAGATTAAACCTAGGAAGAATCTAGAGTGGATTACAAATTGGAGTCATTGTAAGATGACTTGGGAAAGGTTAGAGTTGAAAAAGGGAAGAAGATTGTCGAATAAGAGGAAAATGAGCAAAACTACGATCGTATACTTACCCATATACCCTCTTCATGAACTTTGGTTTAAGTAAGATAAGGAAAATTTAAGGTTAGGAGGATTACGGTTGTGAACTTAGTATCTTGCAATTCTTGTAAAGAGAACTAGCATGAATTGATGAGTTCGACTTCAATAAGGATCATAGTCCAAGATTACAACCATATTCCTTAGGTGTGGTCTTGTACTTTCCCTGCTCCTTTTATTTCTTATTTCTAGCCTTTCTAAACCTTATTTTGACTTATCCTAAACAATCTTAAGGATCTAAATCAAACTTAAAACCTTAGATTAAGCTAAGACCTCAATTTAAGAACTCAGAAAGATAATTAAGAGAAACTATCTAGGAAGAGGTGATAAGAGAGGAGAACCTAAAAGGAGTCATTTTGTGAATACTTCAAGCGTTAATGTTAAAGAGACTTTCGAGATAGAGATTCCAATTGTTCTTAGGATCTAAGTACATATTTCCTTTGCTTGTTGCTTATGTTTGATAGGTTAGTTTAATTATAATTGAATTAAAGATTGTTAATTGCATTAAAGATTATTAAGATTGTTAATTGCGTGATGATTATGCTTGGTAGAGCTTACGGTTTGTAGCACCAGTGCCCTTGAGGTGGCGCCTTAATGATCCTTGGAATACGTTGTTCCTTGTCCAATCATTCTTAAAAGTGATCTAAGGTAAAGTACATTGGTGTTTAAGAGTTGTGATACTAATATCCTAGAACAAAGCAAGTTAGGTGGCATTTGAGGAGTCATAGTACTAGTGTCCTAGTATCGGTTTAGAAGGGTTTATAGTGATAACGTCTCGATTTAGATTTTGTATGGGGGGTCATGAGATACTTTAAGCTAGGTTTAGTCGCAAATGATCCTAACTATGCTGTGTTGCAAGAATTAAATAAAAAATGTAAATCGGTGGCCGTGTTACTTATTATTGATTTTATTAATGCATGTGACTACATATATTGCCCAACATGCTTTTATAGGTTATATGTATTAGGCTTTGGCTCACTCTTTTTCTTTCTTAGTTGTAAGAGCTCTAGATGAGTAGGTAGACTATGATGAAAATAAGGATATATACCATTATTATCAGGATGAGGATTTGGGATAGTATTACTATTATTATGAGGATGAGATGTGAAGAGTTTAATCTAGTCAACTAAAAAGATATTGTCATTTGAGGAGTTTGTTTGGTCATGTGACCTTGAGAATATGATTATGTTATTCAATTTTATTTATTAAGGAGATTAAGTATTGCATTCAATTACTTTTGAAGAGTTAATTATTATGAGAGTTTGATGAGTTATTTATTATGTTAATTGGAGATTTTAGTAGCTCATTTAGCTTGGCATGTTTGTAGATTTTAGAGGCATATGGTAGTCTGTGGCATTCTTAAACCTCAGGGTGTACAGATTAAAATGGTATTAGAGTTTTGGTTTGTAAATTTATAGAAACTTAGGCAATTGATCTGTAAGATGGTGAGCTATAATGAGTGAGGGTACTTAAAAGGGAATCCTTAGTAACAGATTAAAAGGGAATCCTTAGTATCAACATTTAGGTTTAAAAGGGAATCCCTAGTAACTCACTGCATCATTGCTCACCTTAGCATCCCTCTCCTTAAGGACCTCCTCTACACCCTTTAGTTTATTATTAGACACTTGTCATAGAGGAGAGTTCTAACAGTCCTTCACGAATATCCCTAACCTTGTTTAAGAGATGATCGGTAAATTAAGCTGGAAACATAGGTAAGCGGCTCACACAAGTTAACCCCTCTTTGATACCCATGCAGATGCGCTACTCTTCGAGCTCATTAGGTTAGGACAGCTCCTAGATTATACTACTAGATTGAGATTAGTTGGTGTAGCTTCAGCCTAGTTCTTAGATGGATGAATAGGAGGAGACATGTGCAGTGGATTTGTAGGAGGAATAGCTTAAATATGAGGCTGAGACATATCGTATAGAAAATGTGTCCGTGCATGTTCTAACATATTTCTAAGTAGGATGCGTAATGCAATACATTTGTATTTGGATTTGTTGGTAAGAAGTAAAGTTATTTTGTTTATTGTTAATGATATAATTAGTTTTTGAAAAATTGAATTTAACTCATTTGAGTTAAATTTGAGTGAAATTGGCTTCTTAAAATTTGATTTTAAGGCCATGGGAGAGTTCAGCTTTTAGAAAGCCGATTATATGATTTTCCCCTATAATCGGCTTTCTAAGATCTGAATTTAAGGCTACATGTTATATTTCTAGGAATATATTCATTAGAATCACATTTAAATTTTTTTTTTGTATTTTTAATTTCCTTTTTTCTTGGGTTGTTTATGAAAATAAATAAATTTTTTTCTTTTACCTACATACAAATAAAATTAAGAAAACCTAAAAAAAGATGTTACAAAAACTAACCACTTGGGGAAGGAAAAAACCTAGTATTATTACTTTAATTTAGCAACTTGTAAAACCTTCGGAGGGTTTTGACTATTTTTCTTTCCCTCTCCTATGATACAAGAAAAATTTAGTTACTTTCAAAATCAGTTATTTACCCTAAAAAATCGAAACTTTCATTTTCTCACCTACAAAACTCTAGTACTGTCTTTACTCTGTAATTCAATTATTAGTTCTTCTTTAACCCTAATAGTCCATTTTTTTTCTCCTGGAAATGATCAAAACTTTCACCTTTTTTCTCCTTTAATGAAGGTTTGATCATGTTTAAACATCAAGAAAGCATCGTAAGTTCAATTCATTAAAGAGCCTTACATTAAGAATGTTAGGCTGCAAAGAATATATTGCAATCACTTAAAGTTCATTTGAATAGAATTGTATTCTAATGTCTTTTATGGCAATTTTGTTAGGCATGCGTTTGTATTTTTCTTGATTGTATTGGTAACTAATGTTAGTGTGATGTTCCTACAGTGAAAGTATTGAATTCAGGACAATCTCTCCATCAAAAATTAGTAAAGCGCAGAAGTACAAGTTTGGAAAAATGTTTATTATTATAGTGATATGAAGCTTATCAAGAACGGATTATTGGATCCTCGAATGGTATTGCTTAAGATATTTTGCTGACAACGTAATTTTGCATTAATAAGATATGTTGTATGATCGAGTCCAGTGGCGAAGTAGGATTTATATGTAGCTTTTCATTAATTTTGATCAAGATAGTTCCCATTTAGTTTCTTTCTTTCTTTTATTTTTAGAGACATTTAGTTTCACGTAGAAAGTAAAAGCTTCATACTATTACTTAGAGAATATTTTTACAAATAGAAAGCAACCATTGTATCAAAATTGGATCACTACTATTCACTTAGCTAAAGAAAAAAAAAATCACCATGTCACAAGTTGGGTGGACATGAATGCTACTTATAGTTTTGTAGGATCAAGGCTCTGATCATTGTTTTATTGTGCTATGGATGGGGACAATTTAGTCATTCTTATCCAAGGTTATATTATGTTCTAATAGTAAGATTGCAATTTATTTTTTCTAGGGTCGGTATCCCATTCTTTATGAGTAACTAAGTAAGTTTCTCTCATGTGAATTTCAAGGTCTTGGAAGTAAGATGTCTAAAATTAATTGATGCATTACATATAATGGGAGTTTCTCTAATTGTTTAGGCCATTATGGCTAGCTGACTCTTGCATGTGAAGTGTGGTGTTTTGATAGGAAGAGTTTATCTAAAGAATACATATGCTTGTTCTATAGTAGATGTTCATCTTTTTAGGCTTTTAAATTATGATATAAGTAAAAGTGATTAAAGAAGTATACTATTAGAAACATAAGTCTTGGACCAAAGTTATGGAAAATTTTATTCAATAATAAGGTGATTGTTCCTATGGTTAGCATTCCCTTTTTATTTTGCGCTTTTTTCTTGCAAACTTACCATTTGAATAGAGTTAAAAAAAAAACTAGTGAAAAATGGAAATATATTGTGCTAGAAGGAGAGAAAAAAATAATAATGAACGATACTTAAAGATAAACTTGGAAAGCAACATTAGGTCCTTTTACTTAAGGAAGTATTAGACAATATTTATATAAGTAGACATGTTTGATGTATTAGATGTTGTTTGTAGTATTCCTTTCCAATACTTAGATCTACAGAGTATAAGTTATAATATATTAGTCTAGTGGTGAACCTTTGCAACTAATTCTCTCACATCTAAAAGGGAAAGGGATAATAAGTCTTAGGTTCCTTTTGAGATAAGTCCAATTCCTGCCAATGACTTCTTTGGAGGTATACCAATCATTTTAAAAAACCCAACACTCACATACATAATTGGATAATAGGGTTTGGTCGTACCCTCCTTCAAATCCTTCGACACTCTTGGAAATCCTTTTTCCCTCTCTTCCCCCTCTCCCCTTGACATTTCTCTAGAGCTCCGAACCAAATTGTTCAAATTCCTCCTCGAACTTCCCAGTTTCCCGTTTGGCTCATCTTGACCTGAAGTTCGAACCGTAACCTCCTGAGGATTCCCCATTTCAATATTGGTCTTCAACACTAACCCCCACTCCGTTGCTTTCAAAGTCAGTTCTTTGCCCTAAAAATCTAAACTTTCATTTTCTTACTTACAAACCTTTAGTATTGTCACTTCTATATAATTCAATTATTAGTTATTCTTTAACTCTAGTAGTCCATTTTTTTTTTCTTTTCTTTTTCCTGGAAATGATCAAAAGTTTCACTTTTTTTCTCCCTTAATGAAGGTTTGATCATATTCAAACGTGAGGAAAGCATCGCAAGTTCAGTTCACTAAAAAGCCCCACATGGAAAATGTTGGGCCGCAAAGAATGTACTACAATTACTTAAAGTTTGTTCGAATAGAATTATATTCTAATGTTTTTGACGACAATTTTGTTGGGTTTATGTTTGTATTTTTATTGATGGTATTGTTAATTGATGTTAATTTGGTGTTTCTGTAGTAAAAGTATTAAATTTGGGACATTCTCTCCATAAGAAATTAGTAAAGCAGAAGAAGTACAAGTTTGGGAAAATGTTTATTATGATAATGATAGGAAGCCTATCGAGAATGGGTTATTAGATCCTTAAATGGTATTGCTTGAGATATTTTGCTCACAATGTAGTTTTGCATTAGTAACATATGTTATACAATCGAGTGCAGTAGCAAAATAAGATTTATATGTAGCTTTTCATTAACAAAGATTAAGATGGTTCCCATTTAGTTTCTTTCTTTCTTTCCTTTTATTTTGGAGACATTTGGTTTTACGTGGAAAGTAAAAGCTTTATGCTATTACTTGGAGAATATTTTTACAAATAAGAAGTAACCATTGTATCACAATTGGATCACTACAATTTACTTAGCAAAAGAAAAATAATCACTGTGTCACAAGTTAGGTGGACATGAATGCTACTTGTAGTTTCATAGGATCAAGGCTCTAATTGTTGTTTTATTGTGTTATGATGGTGACAGTTTGATCATTCCTATGTAAGGTTATATTATGTTCTAATAGTAAGATTGCAATTTTTTTTTCTAGGGTAGGTATCCCATTCTTTATAAGTAACTTCGTAAGTTTCTTTCATGTGGATTTCAAGATCCTGCAAGTAAGATGTCTAAAATTAGTCAATGTGCTACATGTGGTGAGAGTTTCTCTGATTGTCCAGGCCATCATGGTTACCTGACTCTTGTATTACTTGTTTATCATCATGGTTTTCTTGGTAAAATTCTAGAGATATTGAAAACGATATGTAAAGTACTGAGAGTCTTGATAATGTCTCTTGTATGCTATATTAACACTCTTTACTTGCTTTTTTGGATTCTTCATGCTATATGCTATTACATATATAAATTTCCTAGGTAACTTGAGTGCAGTTCATGTCATTACATACTGTGTCTTCCTTTTTTTTTTTTTTTTTTTGTTGTTGGTTTCCCATTTTGGGGGGTAGGGTTAGTGACTTAGGGTACTAGTGGTGTGGTTTGGGTAGATACATATGTTTGTTTTATAGCAGATGTCTATCTTCTTAGGCTTTCGAAATATGATATATGTAAAAGTGATTAAAGAAGTATACTATTAGAAATACAAGTCTTAGACCAAAGTCATGGAAAATTTTATTCAATAATAAGGTGATTGTTCCTAAGGTTAGCATTCCTTTTTTATTTTGCGCTTGTTTCTTGCAAACTTACCTATTGAATAGAGCTAATAAAAAAAAAAAAAACTAGTGAAAAATGGAAATAAATTGTGCTTAAAGGAGGGAAAAAAATAATAATGAATGATACTTAAAGATAAACTTAAGGAAGCAACATTAGGTCCCTTTACTTGGGGAAGCACAAGAGAGTATTAATACAAGTAGATATGTTTGATGTGTTAGATATTGTCTCCAGTATTCTTCTCCAATACTTAGACCCACAGAGTGTAAGTTATAATATACTAATCTAATAGTGAACCTCTGTAGTTGATTCCCTCACATCTAGAGGGGAAAGGGGTAATAAGTCTTAAGTTTCTATTGAGATAAGTACAACTGTGAAGTTGGTAAAAAAAAGTTGAAATGGAAAGAGATAATGGTAGTATTCAACTTTTCCATTGTAAGATTGGTGGCTGCTAAGTGAACTCTAGTAGCACTTGATAATAGAGTGAATAAAGAGTAGGTGTAGGATAAAGGAGTTGCTGACCCTTTAAGCTTGTAAAGGGAGGATGTCCTAGATCTTATTATAGAAGAGGAGCATCCTGGGAACGTAGAGGTAAAACTTTTATAATGGATGAAAAATGTCAAGTGAAGGAAGTAAATGGGTTAGATATAACTTCAGTGGTTACAAGGCACAACTGCCTTTGCTAAGTCACAACCTCAGTTTGTTGGTGACTAAGATTATTCTACCTAGTGTGAGGTTGACTTTAGCGAAGGTGAATCTAGTTTGAAAGTTGTAGAAGATGCTTCAATGATGCTAAAACCTTAAGGAGGTACCTACCATAGAGGTCTGGTGGAAGCTTTAGCAATAGTAGAAGCAAACGGTATAATTAGTGAAGAAGTAAGAAGCATTTGGTGTGAGGGTTTATTTGATCCTATTTTTAATGCAATTGATTTTTATGTCTTGGATTTAGCTACATTGAATTCAAGAGGCATTAACGAAATATTAAGACAATAGTGAGAATGTTTGTGCAAAACATAAAAACACTATTTGGGGAAACTAGGAACTCACGAAAACTATTTCCAAATTAGAGAGAAAGAATGAGGAAAAATGATTTCACTAAAAAAGCTCCATAACATTTGTCTCTTTCTTCTCTCTATATACATAATACATGTAATGAGATGACAACTACTACTAGTATACTTTAATATATTTGTACAAAGCATGAGATATTGTATATGCTATATAATCTTAGTTACTAAGGTAAAAGTGAAACATGGATATCATCACATACATTGTGATGTTGTCATGGTTTAGGTCAATGATCGAGAACTGGAGGAGTTAGATAATTGAGTGTAAATGAGCCAAGACGAAGACGAATCGAGAGTTAAGAGAGTGGTCTAAGACACTTAGGTTTGACATGTCCATGAAAGACCAAGGTTGACTTGCCTTACATAATATAAGGTGGATTGGTTTAATTGGACTAAGGTTGATTAGCTTTGGAGTATGTTGAGTTTTCCCTTAATATATTCTGATGATAACAAAATGATGAGAATGGACTTAATAAGCTTTTTGAGCATGCATGACATCCTAGAGAAAAGAAAGGTTAAGAAGGAAAATAAGTTTGAATTTGTGCTCGTTAGAATTTGTGTTAGAAAGTATATTAATAAAAGAATAGAACAGTATGGTTGGTCTACAGAATTGAGATTGGTTGCTGTTCCCAAGTTATTTTCTAAATAATTTGAACAAATTAAGTTAGATAAATTTGCAAGAAGGCCTAGCTTTACCTTATTGGGTATATTAAAAAAATATACTCAATTTTGTTCCATTAAGATAGTTAAGTCCATGGGGATTTTAAGTTAGATTAATTTATAGAATGCTCAAGAATTAGATTTGTAAAAAGATTGATTAAGTTTTGAGCAATATATTTTTAGAAAGAAGATAGTCTGATATTCTTAGCAAGATTAGTCAAGTTTTAAATACATTAAGGATATTAACCGAAAAAGGATTTGCTGCATTAGTGTTATTTGTTGCATCAGTGTCGTATATTAAGTTTAGATAACATTCAAAATTTTTATGAGATTTATTGGATAAAGTTATGCTTGAAAAATTCAAAATTTAGTGCAGATTTTTTTGCAAGTTTTTTGAGATAAAGTTGTAGCTTATTTTGTTGGGAATAATTCAAAAACTTCAAGATATTTTATTGAAGACAAAGTTGAATATTAAGGATAAATTGAACCAGATTTTTTATGAGAATTTTAGGTCAAAATTTAGACAAAGATATTGAAGAGGGGAATAGATTTATTCACAGGAAATAACAGATAAGCTATGATCGAGTGTTGGATTATTCTTAAAAAGAAAATTATACGAAGATTTGTTCATATTTTTTCATGTTTATCCGTAATATTTGAAGTGTGTTTCCACATAATCAAAAGAGAGTTAGAGCAAATCATCACATCCAGCAACTTTCAAGTAACTTAAGCTTGGCAAAGAAACAAATTAGGATAGCATGATTCAAGTTTTCAAAAAATTCAAACATTTGGTTCTCATTTTTATGAGATATTTCTCCAACAACAAAGCCAATTGTGTTTGAATCAAGCTTTCTTACAGAAAAATTAGGAGCTAGTCATTTCTAGTTGTTACATAAAAGATTGATTCAACATAAATTGAAGCTGCATAAGATTGACAGATGCAAATTAAGATAAGAACTAAAATTAAAAAATCTCTCATGAATATTGTTAGAAACTCTATCAGAAACTTAGTCATAAAATGAGTGAAAACAGTTTTATTATTTCATTGTTATTGCATTTGTATGAAAGTTATGAAGAACTATTTAATTGTATTGTCTCATTTCGTTTGTAAATATTATTGACATTATAAATTGAGTGTGTAAGGATTAGGGTGTTCTTTAAGTTTTGTATTTAGCTTAGGAGGAGCTAGTGAGATAGGATAGAGAAGCAACTGGATATCCTGGGAACCTCTTATTGATCTTTGTACAATGAAAAGGTTAAACTAATAGAACGACACCAGTGAGGAGGACCGAGTCCTCAAGAGTAAAGCTAGAAGAGAGTAGTAAGTAAAAGGTTAAAGCTCTATAAATTGATCACCTAATTATTGCTCGTGTTTTTATTTTCATGCCTTAAGTTAAAAAATCAATTTTCAACTATTTATCACGCCATTTAAGCTATTAAGAGGGATTTTGTTTAAAAAATGGAAAAAGTTTTAGTTATTGAAAAAGTTATCAATTCACCCCCTACCCCCCTAAATAACTTATACGAGACCTACAGAGTAGTCGGGGTTGACTGTTCTTGTTTATTTCAAAGACCTAAAGCATGGAAGTTATTATCTTTCAGAAAGTGAATTCCTTCTTGGAGAGTAGGAACTGAACCTGTGTCTTCTCTATGAGTTATATTTTAGAAATGAGGCCTAAGTCGATTGCCTCTCTATGCTATTTTAATTTTATTTGTTGTTTCCTTTCATTTGTTCTAGTATTTGTTTTAATTAGTTTATGTCCTTTTATGTCATTTTAGCTATTAGGGTTTTCTTTTGGCCTATATAAATGTTTGGTTGGTATTTGATAAGACAATTAAGACTTTTGATATTTTCTCTTATAATGATTTAGTAAGTTTTACTCCTATCCTCCATTCTTATCAATCTAATATAGATTGTAGTGAACACCATGCTATTGCGATCCATGTGTCATATTGGATCTCTTAATGATCATTGTTGAATCTCAGTAAGTCATATCGAATCTCTTTAGTTTATTTTGTTATTTGGTGCATTGTATTCAGGTAATGGTTTGTCCATATCCCATTTATTTTCATTCACAAATATAAGAAAATCCATAAAACCATCTACTATTGTATTTATTAGCTTCGAATTTAAACTAATCTTTCTATGTTGGATTGATCCAATCTATTGGAATCAATCTTTATCATAGTATTATTTTGGGTACTGATCTTTATCATATTAGTTTAAGAGCTTTGTAGGGAATGGATGACTTGCCTTAAATATAGATTTCTATCAATTTTGAAATTGAATTTAAGGATATGGGTGAATGTTTGCTGAATAGCACTTTGGCTTGTGGTGTTAGGTGGTTGTTATTATACTCCACTTTTTTAGATGGGGTTAAAGTTATTCCAAATCGAATCCAAATAAAATGTTTTAGTTCCACAATTTTCTTATCTAAACAGAATTGAAATGTTGGGAAAAAGCTTAAAGTTAAGTTTCATTATGAATATGTTATTTGGTTTTTAGTTTGAACATCTATATGATTGGAACCAGTCTATACTTTCTCTTGATTCTTGAATAAAGTTGCTATAGATCTTGGCAATTGATCAGATCAAAACTTGAACCACTCTTATCTGAATTCTTGAGAAAGTGTTATTAGTTTTGATTCCAATGATGCTGGCAGAAGTAATGAAAGTAGGATACAATTTGAAACATAATTCTTGAAATGATGCTTAAAAAACATTTTTGGAAAAATGGAAATAACCCTCATGAGCTTTGATATTGATGTGAATATATCCTTTAAACTTTCAAATGTTGCAAATAAACCTGTAAGTTTTGATAAATTGGTAAATAACCTTTAGAGATTGCAAATAATCTCTTTAAACTTTGATCTTGGTAAGGAAGTAACCTTTTAAACTTATCAAAATGTACTTTAAGTAAAATTTTAGCCTTATAGTTTTTTTTTTTTATTTTTTGAACTAAAAAAAACATATATTCTTTATATTGTCAATTTATCAAAGTTTATAGCCTTGGTTTATAATATTTAAAAGTTTACGAGGTAAATTTGCACTTAACTTAAAATTTTGTATGTTAATTGCTTGAAAAGGTGACAATATACATGGCCTGTAGTCCTTACCTATAGACTTCTTGCTTAACCACCAAGTAAACCCAACCAACTTATAAAAGGATAAAAAATCAAAACATAAATAAACTGTGCTTAAAGATAAAATTAAAAACCCATTGTAGTTAAAGATGTCGATTGTAAACTATACCATAAAAAAAGGCTATATGTGTTACTTATATCATCTTATTAACCATGTTTCTTTTCACCTTCTAACTGAATATCTAGTCCTGTTACAATTTTTTGCACCTTGAATTGTATGTGCCAGATGTTGATTTTAAAATAGGAATTGCTTCTTGGAACTCATGCTATTGTAGCATCTTTTGTTATAATTAAAAGGAACATTTATTTTGCTTTGCTTGGTTTAGGAGTAACAACTCTATGGCTAATGCTATTTATTGGCCCATGGAACTATATTAGTAATAAAGCTTTAGATGTTACAAAAAAAAAAAAAAAGAAAAGAAAAGAAAAGAAAAGCTTTGGATTATTTTGACAACGTTGGATAATCTTGCTAGTCTAGATTATTTTATGGTTTTTTATATGATGGAATGTTATATTTCCATAAATGCAAACTACGGCCTTTGAATGTACATAAACACAATCCTAGCTTAACTGTTCTGTCTTGGTTGCTTATGAGGCTTGTGCCATATATCAATTGCTTTGTTTATTTTTTACAATCTTGTTCCTAAATACTCTTGAACAAGGAATCTAGAAGAAAGGAATTGGAGAGGATAAGGAATCCTAAAAGGGATTCTCTATTTAGGAGCGAGCTTGCAAAAGAAAAAATTAGGTAAAAAGTGTATAGGTGGAAAATGCTCTCGAGTAGATACATAAATGGTCTGTTTATTTTATTTTATTTATTCTTTTACAATTATCTCCGATGATACTTAATTTTCTTAGTTTAACAAGCATTTCAATATGTGTTGGGAATATATTTTTAGTGGATGGGGATTCTTAGCAAAATTTGTTAAGCCTATATGAAGTACATGAAAAAACAAACAAACGGCATGGGGAAAAGCAATTAAGCAATTTAAGGTGACATACTAGCCATGAAGGTTATATTTTTCGATCAAATTACAGTACACCCACAAAAATGCAACCAAGAAGTGATCCTTACTATCTGGTCTTATTTCAGTTTGACTTTTTAGTTAATTAATTTACAAGTGCAGTAAAAAAGCTTGCATTGACCATTTGCATCTTTTATGATCACTCAAAGTACCCTAATGTGAGTCTCGAGGAAAATAGATTTACAATTTCTCACATAAAGGAGTCTAAGGGATTCGTTGGCTTGGGTACTCACATCTTTATTCCTCTAGAAGTCCTTTCTCTTTTCAAAAGGATGTTAGATGAAATACTTTATTATTTCTAGAAAAAATTTTTCATGTTCCCCTTAACCCTTGGATTTGTGTTTTCAACTATAGATACTATTTAGTAGTTAGATCACTTATTAATAGAAAGTTTTTAATGCACTACAAGATTCTGAGTTGCTCAATATTTTTGATGGGCTTAAGAAATTCATCGTTACAAATACAGCTATACCTCCACTAGCTATTCATCCTTATGTTATTATGGATGAGGCAATGAGGTTATTTGAGAATATACATAGACTTACATTCTCAACCTTTTCTCTTCTCTAGTCCATCTTGTATAGCTTCTGAATGGTTCATAATATTCTATTTGCAGTAATGAAAACGACATTACAAAGAAATTGAATTGGATTATTCATGCTAATGCTTCTATTTATTAAGAATTGAAAGAATCAAAACAGCTAGCACAAGTATATTCAGCTCTCACCTTTTCTTCTACATCTTCTCATTATATTATCACATATTTATGCATGAGAGAGGACTAGATAAAAGCTAGACAAGATAAATTTAAATCCTTTATGGTTAACAAAACAAGCCTAAGGAAAGGTTCTCTTATTACATAAGATATATTCTATTACTTTCTAGTTGAGGTACAACCTAAATAAAGATAAATTAAATAAAGCTATTATTCTTTCCAATACAACCCCCCCAAACTGGCTTGTGTAGATCTTCCATAGTCACCAATAAGAAATCTTGAAGTGCATTCTATTTGGAAGATGTCCCTAGTTCGGATAAATAGGTCCTCTAATTGAATGAGGAAGAGCTCTTTATGTGGTCTTACTTCATCACCACTTGAAACCATAAGAAGCTCAATAAACTCCTAAGCTAGTGGAAGCTAAATAAGCTGAAGGAAAGCGACAAGTTCCCTGGACTTGCCTTGAGTTATCATAGTATTTTGAGCATTATCTCATTGAGTGTTTTCCCTTTTGAATGCATGAATAAACTAACCTCTCTAATGTTAAATGTAATATCTATTCTTGTATGTGACAAATAGATTAGTGTCTTAATTAAATGCTTTTTTATAACTATGTCTACCACCTTCTCAAGTTTAGCATGTCATAGCTTCATTTCTAAAACGACTACTATTCTTGAATGTACGATCATTTAAAAAAAAAAAATCCTTTAATTCTTGGCAAACTATACTCTAAAAATGTAGAGAGGGAAAATCCTTTATTCTCTTTCCTCCTTTCCACCTCCTTTCTCTCTTTCAACCTTTTTACCTATTCCCTTTGCTTTCCTTCTCAACATCAATAAAGTTTTTTCTTCTCTTGATCTAAACCTCCTATCGCTAACAGCAAAACTCTTACAACCTTATCCAACTTTAAACCCTTTAAAGCACCTAACCCAGACATAAGAAATTTCCCCTTTAGCCTCGTTTTCCCTCTTTCTTTGCTCACCCCTTCATTCTCCCTGTCTTTTGCTCTTCTCTTCCATATTCCTTCTCCCTTTCTTTCTTTCTTTTTTGCCCCCTTCTCCTTTAACCCTAATTTTGCTAACCCTTTAACTTAAACATAGAAACATTAAGCCCCTAACACAAAAACTTTAATTTGCTTTAACCTTCCCCCTTTAACCTTTGTCTCTCCTTATTCGACCGCTTTTACCTTTTCCCTCACTCCTTCAGCTTGTTTACCCTTCTTTGCTACCTTTATCCTCTTCTTTCTTTAAGTTATAACCTTAACCTCTTAAACCTCCCATCTCCTCTCTTAAGCCTTGCCATCTCCTTTTTCCATCTCATTGTCCTTTGCTTTTGTCCTTATTATGTCATATAAAATCTTTGTTTGTAGATCCAAGAATACGTCTTCCTTGGGTTTTGCTTGGAAGTTGCCTTCTTTTTTTGTGATTAAAGCTTTCTCGTAAGAGGAAGAAGAAAGTGACGTTTGTGAAGGTGTCGATTGAAAAGGTAGATGGAGTGGTTTTTGGTTTTGCTAAGGTGAATGTGGAAAAGTCAATTTCTTTTAGGCAAGATGTAGGTATGGGTCTGAGATGGAAAAGTAAGAGGGCAATACAAAGTCTTCTAAGTGTTATAGGAGAAAGGATAGCCTTCTCTTGAGTCTTCCTGATGGTCTTGGAGCTTCTCTCTATTCTAGCTTAAAGTCTAAAAAGAAAGGAAAAAAGCTAACAGAGCTATCTCCTCTTCTAGCAATGGGGCACCAATTACCATCATCAATCCTATGTACAGGCTATTGTTAGGCCTTCCTCTTATTCGAAGTAACCCTCTTCTAGGCAAAAAATCATTATGGCACTCAATTGCTATCTTCCCATGTGAATAGGTGGTAGGGCGAGGGTAAAACCAGCTAAATCAATAACAAGTTCGTAAGCATATATGGAGGAATATTCTGTTAGGTACTGCCTTGGAAGGAGTTTTGTGTTTCTAGTGGTCTAATGTATTGCAAAGTCCATTTGTGGAACTGGAGGACTTACAATAGTTCTTATTAATGGGCTAGGGTATTTTTTATTCAAATTTATGGATGAAGACTCTCTACTAAACATCCTACGACAACCTCGATTTTTTTTTTTATTTAATACATTGTTAGTGTTAGAAAGAAGGAGAATTGAGATGCCCTTCTCTCATGTTCATTCAAGAAAAATGTTGGTTTGGGTAGGACTGTAGGGTGTTTCTGTGGAGTTTTTACACAATTAAGGTATAGGTTATGCAATTAATGCTTTAGAAAATCCTCTTCAAATGGACATTGTGATAGTAATGAACTCACGTGCTTGCTATGTTTGTACATTTGTTAAATTTATGTAGGTGGTGAATTTTTAGAATTATTCGATATTAAACATGAGGATGGGTCTATTTATAGAGTGGACGTAGAATATCATATATGTCCTCTTGGATGCCTTAAGTGTAGAGTGTTTGGTCATAATGACTTGAAGTGTTCCTTATGAGAATTAGATGGCAACATGGCAAGAGAATATGTAGCGACAAATGGGGGTATGCATATGATGTTTTTGTAGAAACAAACTAAGAAGATTGTGGAAATGTCCTTGGGGAGCAAGTTAGAGTAAAGGGAAAGTAAAAATGTACTAGCTTAGATGCTCTTCCTCATCTTGTTCATGGCAAGGGGCCTTCTAAAGCTCCAGTGTTAACTGGCTCTACTCTTGATACGCAAGGAACTTATGATGAATCTAGTATTTTAGGTGATACATATGCTATTATGGGAGTAGAGTCCTATTCTGATTCTTCCATACTTGATATAGAGAGTTCCTAAATCCCATCATTAGTTGAAGGGATTGTATTGCACTCTTTAGAAGTTGGGGAATGTAGGTTTGACCCTATATCTTCATCAATGTAGATTCAATAGGAGTTGGATGATGATGGAAAAGAGAAGAAAATATCTTAGAAAAGAAAGTTCTAAAGAGAAAGAAGAAAGAGACAAAGTAGAGGAATCTTCTTAGTCCCTCTCACTTTAGGAGGTTGATGCTTGTTTTAGATATCTCTCTCTCTTTTTTTCGTTCTTTCTTTCTTTCTTTTTTTGTAATTGCTGCATGGAATAATAGAGAGCTCAATGACCTTCATAAATGTGAAGAATTTATGAGATTTTGTAAAGAGTATAAAATAGCTCTTATGGGTATTTTGGAAACAAAAGAGAAAACTAATAATATATAAAGAGTCCAAGATCGGTTGTTCACACAATTGAACTTAGAGAGGCTAATCTAGAGGTTTTATGGAGTTTAGTTTTGTGGGATGTTCAAATCTTGGTATCATTAGACCAAGTTATTCACTGTTTTTGTAAGCTTAAGAACTCTCCCTTCTCTTGCTTTACTTCTTTTGTGTATGTTGCTAATAACAAATGTGTTAGTGATGGAATTTTCTCCACAATCTATGAAGTGGGTGATGCAATGTGTAACAACTTTGAAATTCTCTATTAATTTGTATGGAGAACTTGTTGGCTTTTTTCTTAGCTCTAGAGGCCATAGACAAGGGGATCCAATCTCCCCTTATCTCTATGATGGTGAAGGAATTATTTTCATGTCTCATAAGATGTATTGGAAGAAAAGAGAGATTCTTTTATCATTGGAGATGTCATAGAGAATGTCTCAGTTACTTTTGTTTTGCTGATGATGTGTTAATCTTTTTTAAAGGTGACTTAAGGTTTGCTCAATTAACTAAAGAAGCATTTGATGGTTTCTATGTGTGCACCAGGCTCAAAACTAGTTGAGAAAAGAGTTTAATTTTCCTTGGTAGCATTTTGATATAGGTAAAGAAGGGATTAAGTAGCCATTGAATTTTGCTCATAGCAATTTACCCATAAAATATTTGGGGCTTCCTCCATCTTCTCCAAAGCCTAATGAGGCTATTGTTAGTTTCTTATTGAAAGGTTTAGCAAAAGAATTAACTATTCGACATGTAAAGCTCTTTCTTATGCTAGCTGCATCCAATTGGTTAAGAGTGTTCTATTCTACCCACAAATTTATTGGTCTTCTATTTTTATCTTGCCTAAAAGCATTTTGAAAGCTCTAACCATGAAGATGAGGTGATTCCTTTGGAATGGCATCAATGAAGCGAAGACTAGGGCAAAGGCAGATTGTGAGATAGTGTGCAAACCAAAAGAAGAAGGTAGGCTTAGCATCATTGATCTAGTGGCATAGAATAAAGTGGCTCAACTCAAACATATTTGACACTTGTGTTTGGATGTGAGTGGTACAAGTTTTGGGGTGTCTTTAGGGTGCTAATTGGTATATTTCGATTCTAAAAATCCAAGAACCACTATGTAACTTAAATAGTATAGGATGTAGATAAGTTTTCATACTTTTCTCATTCTGTATTAGCTAACCTTTGATATACTAGATGGATCCATTAGTGTAACAACTACACTGGAAAGATTGTTAGAAAATCCCATAAAGCATGATTTCTACAACCGAGCCTATAGGATTTAGAGCATGTTTATAGACCCTAATGAAAAATAAAGGAACTTAATCACTCCTAAAAACTTATGACTCTTTTCATCCTGCTATCTACCTATATATTGTAATTTTGGGTCATACAGTGAGATCTCGACAACCGCTGATAAATGATAGAAAAAGCTAGAAGAGAAGATTTTTGGTGGCTCCAATGATCATGCAGGAAATTAGGGATAGAGAATGAATCTGGTATATGATTTAGAATCAAAATGAGTGGCTACTTTCCTTTTTATCTAATCAATGTCCTTCCTTCTCTATAAGAAAGTCGGACTATTTTACAATATTCACCGTATCGAATTAGGACCAACCATCATAACTTCCTCTTGTCAACTTCTTCCCGTCCAAACGCCCTATAAAATCCCATAGAACCACCCTTTCATTAATCATTCAAAAACATTTAGGATAATCATTTTAATTATATTTTGCATTAAGTATCCACTAATCCATGGCAATACTTCATTCTCTCTTCATATCCTTGGTCACATTGTCGATCGTCATGGCGGCGCAAGGTTCCACTGATGAACCGGCCGTGAGTAATGAAGAGATTTTTGAGCAATCTCCGAGAGTACTTCTAGTCAGCTTGACGTGTGATCAGTATCCGCCACTGTGCCGGCACAAGGGCAGCACCGGGCCCGATTGCTGCAAGAAGAAATGAGTGAATATCAAGACGGACCGGTTGAATTGCGGGTTGTGTGGCTACAAGTGCAAATACACTGAGATATGCTGTAAAGGGAGATGTGTGAATGCTCAGTTTGATAAGAGAAACTGTGGTGGATGTGGAATCAAGTGCAAGAAAGGAACGTTATGTGTGTATGGATTGCAATTTAAATTAATGAGTTGTAACAATCTGGAAAGACAGAACTTTAGATGTGGAATTGAAGGCATTCCCATTCTAAGTATCTCCGGTTACGGAAATATATCCACAGAGATTTATAATGCATTGAAATCATACTAGTAATGTAATCCATTATCTTGACTTAACTCGTTACGATAATTTTAATCTTATCATATATGCATCCACACTTTGTAGCGTCATATGATGTAGGTGCTGACATTATTGTTGGTCAAATAATGATGGATTTTAGCCCATAACTAAAGGGCACGTGAGAATATTACGGGATATTTTTAATAGAAGGTTATACATACATACATATATATACTCTGTAAATGTTATGGTCTTAATACTATCAATTAATTTTTGTTTTCTCGTATTGTAGTTGGAATAGCAGTTGAATGCATATAATATTAATGCACGTGAATCGGAGTAAATGAAATTTTAGGCGCTCGGACGTCTAAATAACGTAAATAAATGACAGAAAGACATGATGCACACAACGTATAGGTATATAGCGTTGGTTTTATCGACAGAGGGTGTCATTTTACAATATCATGAACAAAGGGGAGGCAGTTGCTATGTTTCTTACGTATATATACGTATTTCGTCTTCTTACGGTTAAGACATTAAGAATATCCCATGAGCAAAAGCCAGTGAAGTTATTTATTCATATATTTATTTAGTTATTACTTATTTCTGATAAGACAGTCAGGTTAAGACATTTTCCTTTCCCCTAAATTCACGATTTTTGGAAGATACAAAGTTAAGAAATCTAGAAAACCGGCTCGTAAAACTGAATTGATATAGGGCTAATGGAGTATCTGATACGACCAAATCCAATAAGAGAATGTCCCTATAGGTTGTGGGGTTTGGAATGGTTCTCGGTTCAATTTTAGATGACCTATAGGATTTTGAGTCAGTTATCGGAATAGGAGATAGGTGCAGGTATCTAACCATCTGAACCTAATACTATAAACATAAGTTATCGTGAACATAAACCAATATCATTCGTTATTTTCAGTATATTTATATATCTTTTTTCATGAAAATATAAATTTTGATTAATTAGATTAGCTCATTGCTAAAGTTTGGGAACAAATATCTAAGTATCTTATGAACACCTGTGAACTTTGTTAGGGATGAAAGATGTAGATTTTGGGCTTGATCTTCAAGTGCCTAGGCATGATCCAAGGGCTCTTGATCATTGAGACCTGCAAAAGCACGATGGAGATTACTTTAGCACGAGCCCTGCGATGCTGGAGTGAGGATTGTGGAGAGAATTTGCGAGAGTAATGGTAATATGGGTCTAATCCTCATACCTAAGGGTTTCATCCCTTATTTATAGAGGAGGGGCCTAAATATTTTAGGCAAATATTTCTTTGAACTCGTCTTATTGAATTGGCACTTTTTTGATCCAGAATATTCCTAAATAGGAAAGTGTATCTATCCAACAGATATATAATCTAAAAAGTCCCATTGTTGACTTAGTTGGAGAGTCGAGGCTACTTGAGCTCGAATGGGCTCTTATCCAAGTAGGGAGCTATGAAAAGATCAAAGTCTTATGAAGATCAAGGAGTATCATCCATTACGTCGACTTAGGAGCAAATCGGCTGGGTTGAGTAGGTTGGCCATTTCCGATGGAAATGGTATCTTAAAGGACAAATGTACATGAGAAGCTTGACTTGGAGTAGGTCGAGGGGCTTATCACTGTCTTGGATTGGTATTAGATCGACCTAAGCAGGTTGAGCCCATATTGCTCTATGCCCTGTGGTCGATTACGCATAGGAGTGAGGTTTGATTGGGCTTAGGAGCCTTGTGGTTGATCGCCTATCAACGGTGATATAAAAGTGCTTTCCCTCTTTTTTAAAAGCATATTATTTAAAACTTTAGGAGGATTAAGCGCTCTATTTTGAAAGATAAGCAAGTATTATTTATAATTTTCCCATGATTATATCCTTTTTTTTTCCCTAATGAGTACGTGGATCTATATTGAAAGCTAAGTGTGGGCAAGGTTTTTTCCACAATATGCAGATAATCACCTTTACCATATTAGGATGAATGATGTGCAGTGAGCTATATGGTGCATATATAGGATCCATAATTTTTTCTAATACCATTAATTATCCAAGCCTTTCCGATTTAGAAATCAAACTTCAAATTAGCTTTACAGCACATAAGAGCATGGTTGGAACAATGGATTGCTCTCATGGTCAATAGTAATGATTTTGGAAGGATTTAAGTAGAGGCAATTCTTTTTTTTTTTTTTCTATGTTTGGCAACCTAAAACACAGTAAAGGAAGGAAAATTTTTGTATATATATATATATATATATATTTCTAATAATAATACATATTACGACTTGAGAAGAGATAATTCGAATTTGATCTATCACGTTGGAAGACTAGTATTAATGCCACTAAGTTATAATAATCTTGATGCTAATGAAAATATGTTAGACATCCAATTTTATACTATTGGAACAGTAGGACATGATAGTAATAGGGATAAAGCCACTATGAGTATTCGAGCTTTTATATTTTTTCATTTTAATATCTAAACACTCTAACATTTCTAAATGAAACAAATTAATATTTCCATTATAATGACTATTATAAATAATACTTATTTGTTTTACTATAAAAAGTTGAAGTACTAAAATAAAATAAAAAATAAAATTTGAGTACTAAAATGGAAATAAAATAAAAGTTAATATATTTATACTATTTTATAATAATATTCGTTATAATAAAGATATCAATTTGTCTTATTTAAAATGTTAGGGTATTAAAATAAATGAATTTAAAGTTTATATACTATAGAAAAACAAAAATATAAAAGTTCAGGTATCCATACTAACTTTATCTTGATAGCAATACTACAACATATATACTTGTAGACAAGAGATAGCAAGACTAACCTACTCAAGAGAGAGAACGCAAGAATGACTCCACCCATCACAACAAGGTCGGAAGACAATTTTGATTTCTCACGGTGATTCCTTAAAATCTATGAAATTCTATTCTTATTTTTGACTCTTTAATTAGGATTTATGTGTCACATGGATTATGAGAGAAATTGATACTATTATATAAGATCATGGTAGTAAATATCTCATCAACACAAGTTTATATCTTTTAGATCAAGTGGTTAATGGATTTATTTATGTTTATTGGTTTGGTTTATTTACCGTTTTTAGGTTGAGTGTTACAATTTCAATTCCAAAAATACAACTCACTTGTTGTAATGGAATTATATCTTTATTCTCCCTTTCCCATCTTCTTTCTTTTCTACGTAGCTATTTCTTGTTTATTTATAATATCTAGTATTCGTACTTAGTCCAGCCAAACAAGATTATTTTATTCCATATTCATCCTTCATATTTTACCAAATGATGAATGTCTAATAGTTTCTGGATCGGCTCCCGATATCAGTTAATGGACTTTAATTTTGCCCTTCAGATGATGATTAGAAATGTGGGCACCAATCTCCAAATCTGCTAAGTTCACCTCCAATTTCTTCATCTTAAAGAGAGCAATATTGATCTACACTTATAAGGCTACAAAATATTATAAAACAAGGAAACCAACAAAAACTGAGAAAAGAGAAAAGCTTTAATATTATTAATACACTGCATGTATTGATTGGTAGTATTTAAATATCAATAAAATTACAACATATTAAGATATAATTGAAAAATTTGTAAAATTAAATACTATCATTAATAGTTGCATATCATTCATTAATTCATGTAATATATTACAAGTGTTGAATCTTTATTCTAACAAAAGGAGACGAGACAAACACTAAACCGACTAAGAACAGACACATAGGAGAGAACAACAAATATCAAAGAAAAATTTAAACAAAATAAACAGAAAAAATAAACAACTAGATAGGAACTGACAAGAAGAAAATATATAATATATTAGTACCAATGAATCATGATTCAACAAGAAAGAAAGATAATTGAAAGCTATACCAAACACAATAAATAGAGAAAGGGAATGATTGAAGGACAAAAGATATATAATACCATAGATAAAAAAACCACTAATATGAAATAATCAAAAAGATTTTCCTAGATTTGCACTCAAGATGGTGCAATAGCCTCCAAGGAAAAATTCTCTTTTTAGAGAGGGAGAGAGAATTGATTATTTGCTCTTCTTTTATTCACATCGCTTTTAAAGATGTTTTGTAAACAAAAATGGTATGTTAAACTGGAATAATGCACGCCTCATCCAGGTTGAATAAGGGCTTTCTATTTTGGGCCCTTAAATCCATAAAATAAGAATATAAGATACATCACTTTTGTTGCAAACAATAAATTGTCCCACAAATTTCAGTGTTCAAAACACCCATGGATACTAAAAAATTGTTAGGTATAGATAGGTTTCATAAAATCCAAAAAAAGCACTATCACTGCCCCCTTGCTTTTGAAATGTATGCTTACATTTCTAATTGTCACTAAATCTCTAAAACCATTGGTATATATATGTATCTTTTAGAGATTGTTCTGGAAGCTTTCAAATGGGACCAGAAGTTAAGTATCTTCGAAGAATTTTTCATTGTTTAGGGTCATCAAATCACCTTTTGGAGTTTGTAAGCATAGGCTGCCGTAAAGGGAAAGGTGCATTGTTTCCATTCATTCTAATTTTCAACACATGACTGGCATTGTGTAGTAAATAATTTCACACCCCTAAACAAGGAACTTCACTGCACTTTTAGTCAAAGTGGAAGGATACGCAGTTGAATTGAGCGCAATTTCCATGTTCATCCTCTATGTACGCTTGAGCGAGTGGGTCAACAGCTAGAAAAAGGGAAAACAAATCGAGGATTTTTACACTAGCACAAGCTAAATGGTCTTCCATGTGTTATTTCCCAAAAATGATCTTCTATGTTTTATTTCGTCCGATTTTTTTTTTAATCTTTTCGTAATATAATGCAGCTGATGTAATTCGTGACGAGAAGTTAACATTTTTAGTATAAACTACTCATAAAATAAAATTTATCCTCAGCTTGTAACACTTAAAAATGCATATGATCTATTTGCCCTCAAATGCCCCTTATGTATGGCCTTTAATGCATGGGACTTTCCTAAAAGTGGACATGTATTTTATTTATGACAAGTTGTTTGCGGCAAAATTTAATTAAGTCACTAATATCATAGTGAGTAACTTATATCCTCTATGTTTAAGTCAAAACTTAATTAGGCCCTTTATGTTTTAAATAATGTTGTTTTGGGTGGTTGATTCAAATGTATTTGGGAGTCAAAGGTTAAATGAGCGGAACCGAGTTCAACCGTGATTAGATTAGATCAGTTTTAAGATTTGATCAGATTGAACTGGATTAAACTGTAATGTCAACCTTGGTTTAACAACATTAGTATTAAATGGGTTATTAAAATCCTTAATTACGTTATACTATAATATAAGTGCTTAAATATACTTTATAGGTAATATTAAAAAGAGGGCTTCTTAATTAGTGCAATAATACAAGTATAAATGATTTATGCCGTCTCTCACTGCATAAACATAAGGACTTGAATAACATATGCACTAATACCTCAGCAAGCTTATTAAAGTTTAAATAAAGTAAATATTACAAGAACAATCTTTTAGAAGATTAAATGAGTAATAGTGTAGAATTTGCACAAGACAACTTCGCAAATTTTCTTGCATGTTTTTCGAGAACAACGTACTTAACCTCGTTTTCTAATTTTAATTATCAACACTTATATTTCTATTAAAACAAGAGACACCCGATACTCAAATTCTGTCTTTACATTGTGTAACTTCCAAAGATTTCCATTTGCTAATGATTTAATTAATATTTGTAGCAGAACAAATCGATCTTTAGAGACAAAAGTGACATTAGCCTATTTAATTGATTAATAGAAAGTATTCATTAATATAAAATGCCTTTTACATGAAGGTATATCTTTTATTTCCAAAACATATTTTGAAAAGATTGGTGTAGGAGAATGCAGGTAAGTTCCCTCTCTTTCAACTCCTTAACAAACCATACTGTATGACGGTTGCCCCCTCCTTTTTCAACCTTTTCCTCTCCTTCTTTATCCTAAATTTGTAGATCTATGATTGTTGATCTCAACGTCCGCATATCTATCACTACTAATATCAAATTTGTCTTTTTATTTTTCTTTTTTACCATCCCATCATCAAATTCTGTTGACATCATGATTCCACGACCACATGTCCATTTTTACAAATCTGGTTAGTTTGAATATTGCGGGAGAAGGGTTGGAATTAGTTTGTTAGTAGCTTTTAGAATAAGTAGCTTTTTGTTATTTTCATTTTCTTGTTGAGGTGGCATTATTTTGTCCTTTGGTGGGATATATTGCACTGGTTGGTTTAACGTGTCTTGTTCTTACCACAGAAGTAATGATATCCTCTATATGGGATATTTTTGTGCTTAAAGAGATGTGCCTGGTTATTTGGTTGGATTTTAATTTATTTTTTTTAATCAATACTCTTATATCAAAGAGTTTGACTGGTATAATTTTTTTTTTCTATTGTATAAAATTCTATCTTCTTTTAAATAAATGAACGAATGAATAAAAGAATTGTTTCTTATTTTCAAAATATGTTTGATATCCTTTTGAGTTCCTTTTCAAACCTTGTCTTTTAGGTCATAATGCTTCTATGAATACTTTATAGAATTTCGATAGATAGATCACTGGACCTATACAAAACATGATGTAGCAGAGGCTCTAATAAAATCTGTCTAACTTTGTAAATAATAAGTAATTTGCAAAATTGGGTCATAAAATAAATACAACACTAGTCCTTGTGATTATTTTTATTAATCTTTTGGGTTAGGCTTTGAAACCAAATCTTACTCGTGAATTTACTATCAACGGCTAGAGGTACTTCAATAATAATTAGAAAAATTTGCTATTTCTCAAAATTCAGAAACAAGATGTATTATAATATGAAATAATTGTATTACATCGTTCGGTAGCAGTTTTGACAATTGCATTATTCATGTGTCTGGTGAAGAATGCTTCAATATGTTAATACGCTACAATTACCTATCTATAAATATTAATAAAGTTTTGATACGTGATGTTTTTATAAAACATGTATAAAAAACTACAATTATTTAAATTATGTTAAAGTATTGCTGATATTTATTAACCACTAATTCATATGTGTAGCCTTATTTATAACATTATGGATATCAACTGAAAAGCTGCATAATTGCTAAATGCTTATTTATGAAGGTAACAGATGGAAGGCGTGCTTCTGTAACGGTTGTTATGTGACTTTGAAGGGAAATGATCATCTGGTGATTATTCAAAATAACCTAAATTGTGTGAACAAAACCACTTTTGAGCTGGTTTTGCACGTCCTTTTATGTTAATGTCATTATCACGTAGACGAAGTAAACGTATAAAAATTCTGTACAACCTCGATCGGCTTGACCTATTTTTCCATTTTGATTACGCAAAACAAGCGAAAATTATATGTGTTCAATGAACTCAACTCATTATTCGCAATATGCCTAACTTTGTTTACTTGTAAACTTAGCTATCCTGGCCATAAAGTTTGAAGATATTCGAATCTTAAGTTTGTTATTTCTTCATTCATTCATTTATTTATTTTTATGATCAGTACGATCGAAAATCTATATTATTTCATGACGTATAATGTTGAAAAAATTTTGATTCCAAAGGCCTTAAAATACTGGAGACAACTATTATAGGCCGAAAATTAGACCAAGGAATCTCATTCATTGTCTTGAGTTGACGTTGCTCCTGGCGATAAATTTAATATTATACTAATTATCATCGAGAAATAATGCTTGATAATGCGTAGTTGCGTACTATGAGAATCTGTATTTAATTTCTCAGGAAAATAAGTAGTACGGGCTGTATGTAAATCAGTTATACATGTATTTTTTTTTTTTTCGCTTTGGCCATCCAGTTTTATATGTATGTTACTGATTTTTTGACATTTAGGAAAGTTAGAATCCGTACATACTATTTTGTCGTATATCTGCCTTAAATAAATTAAGAGAAGATAAACAAATAAATTAGATGCAATCGGTTATGTTTACACTATTCTTCCACAAGAGAGATCTGATAATAGTCAAAGTTCTCGCTAGGCACGTGCTCTAATGATATAGCAATTGGTATTAGTAGAATAATGATGGCTTACAAGCTATTTGAGCTTTAACTTAGTAACATCAACAAGGCTAAGTTCTATTTTCAAAATATTTGAGATATTCAGTTTAATAGGCTCATTATAAGCGGAACCTAGACTTGGGTTCTAGACTAATATGAGTTGAAATTCAAGTTTAACTAGAACAAAACTGATTTCTGAGGAGATTAAAAAAATTTACATTTCAGTTGCGTTGAATTAGAGATTGTTAAATATCTTTTTGATCCAAGCCCCAAATGTTAAATTCCCTACACAAACTTTTAAACTTAAACTTAATATTATACTCTCTTGACTCGATTTAAAAAATTACACTAATTAAGTGATAAACCTTGGTTTAATAATGATAGGTCAAAATCAACCAGTTGAGGTTGAGGTATGAATTCTTCCCTATTCCTAAACAAGCCATGAGATTTTCGAAGTGCTTTTGGAACTGATTTCCCCTCTTAGATTCGAAAACAAAAGAACAGTTACAATCTTTCTCCGCCTACACGCCATATTGCCTTTATGTTTTTATGTCATGTATGAAATCACTGTTAGTTCCTGTAATGATTATAATAGGAAAGTGTTATCAGCTGTTTATAACCAATATTGGATTCTAAGTACCCAAAACACCAGTGACTTAATATATATGCAAACTAAACGAGATAAAAGGATGTGGTGGCTCTTTTCCTTTGACCATGTGTGTGACCAAATCTTATTGATAGTTAAAATATTGAAAATCAATCTCGTACAAACAGTTACAATATCTCAAAGCGACTTAATGTTGTCACATGAATGTGTTTGTTTCATGAAAAATGCATGCTTTCTACAATCTACTTAATATTTATTGCAATAAAAACTTTAATATTGTTAAAAACACCTTTGGCTTACAAAATTGAATAAAGCAGAAATTAATAGAATTATTCTTAAGGAATATAATAGAGAAGCTATTCCTTATAGTGTGTTTGTGTGTGTACTTTGTCTTTCTCTCTTTTATTTTTTTATTTTTTGTGATTTCATGACTAAATATGGAAATATGCTGGAAAATATCAAACAATAGTTATTTCTTTGGTCTATAAGGTCGAAGAGGGTGTAGTCAAGGGTTTAGGAGTGAGGAGAGTGATTTGGCCCATAGAAGTAAGGATCTAATAGAATTAGAATACTTTTTTTTTTTTGTACCAATAGAAAATCTATAGAATAGATTATGTATACTGGCCAAACATAATAATAAGTTTATAGGGGAGGAATAGTTATTTAGTTCAATAAGTTAACCAAATCTATGCAAATATTACTATAGTAATCTCAAAAGGTTGTTGATATAGGTCACTTCTAGTGGTAGTTGATGTTAGGAAGCAAAGGTTACAATAGATGGTTAGTTAGCAGTAGTTAACCATCAGGTTAACATCAATAGAAAAGGGGGGAAATGATTCTTATTTTAAAAAAGAGGAAATTTTATGATATTTTTCATGGTTGATAATAAGTACCAATAGCCAGTTGTTCCCTTTCACCATCATGTATAGTAAGTATTCATGGCATCAAATAACAAAAAGGGTTTGGAAAAAACTTTTCCTAAAACAATACATTATAAATGAAAATTTTACAATCCTTTTGGATGATATGATGGAATCTAGAGTGAATTGAATTATGACAATTAATCTTTTTTTTTTGTGTGACCATAATATATATAGGGCAAAGCGTCAAAATCCAAAGGCTTATACAGTATTTATTCTTCCATGTATTATGTTTCTTGTGTTATACAGTACTATTCATCTTATACTGCATTTTACCATACTAAAAACCAAATTCTATACAAAGGAAATATGGATTTATGCGCCATTCTTGAGATTCATTCATCTTTTATCTTGAAGGAAACATAAGTAAGAAGATAAATACCTTTTCTCTATTCTACTTATACTGTGCTTTATAGTGTTTAATCTTTAGAGAGAAATTGAGTTGTTATATTAAATTCAAGATTTCATTGTAGGATTGATCAATTATATTAACACATTTCAAACTAGCAATTATTTAATACAAATTGAATAATTTTGTTGCTAGTCATCCCTCCTTAATGCTAACTTCTTACCTTATACCACAACAGTTCTATTAAAACCATCTTTATCCCAAGGTCCTTAAGACTACAATTAACAACTTATGAAAAGAACTCTTTCCTTTAAAAATGTTTCATCTTTATTTATGAGTTCTTAAAGAGAATTCTTAGCAAGAACTATTTTATATATAAATAGCCAAATTTGATCGTTTTTAAATAAATAATAAATGGCATGATATAAATGTGTCATAGCCAAGCACCAGCACTTATTCAAGAATCTAGTTTTCTGTTAAGAGCCTCCATGGGGAGATGTTTAGTATAATAACCTAAGTTAAAAATCATTAAAAATCGTCTAAGAAGGATATATATTTAAAATTTAGTGATAGGTAAGAGCAAGTATAAAATAGAAATATCTACCACTATATCAAGAAAACTATCATAGAATACTGCAAAAAAAAAAAAAAAAAGATTTATTAAGTACTACACGTCATATGTTATGTATATATGATATGTAAATACCAATAAAATATTGATACGAATATAAATAATAGAAATAATTTTCAAATCCATTACTATGCTTAATTTGTATACAACATATGTATCAATATTTTATTGATATCTATATACCATTATATATAATATATAGTGTATATTACCTATTAAATCATTTTTGGGATATTACAAACGTTACTTACATATTAAAATTTTATATGTTCATCCTCGTCTACGGCAATACACGTGGGTGTATCCTTTCCAAGTAGAGCCAATTTCTTGCTAGAGATCTAAGAGATTGATGCCAAAAGAGTCCTTAGCCAGCGATTAGATATCATACAATTGTTAATCTTTCTTCTCCAAGTTTATGCCTGTATTTGGAATGTGGCGTCTAGTGGAAAGTTAACGACCTTTTACCTGAATTCCATTTATAGTCATAGGTGACATCGACCGCTCCACTAGGTTTATGTACATGGTACTCCTCCTTTCATAATTTAGTATAAATAGGGATTAAAATATTAACCTAACTTCATAGCTTTCAGAATTTTTCTGTTAGTAAATTCCATCTCTGTTTCTCTCTCTTTCTCTATGGTTCTTAAGATGTCAACACTAGGCTTTATTTTAATTCTTACAGGCCTTTCTTTCCTAACGGTCACCATTGGGAGCTCAAATGCCCTAAGTACCCAGGAATTTCGTCCACAAAAAATTGGAAATGACTCAATTGACGCTGCATTTCCATCTGAAATCGGGATGCCACCTTCTCTTGGACACGCCGATCGGTTTCTCGCCGGGACTATTAGGGCAACCATGACTTGTGACGAGTACCCTAGGGTTTGTCGTGTCACCGGAAGCCCCGGCCCCGACTGCTGCAAGAGGAAATGCGTCAATGTCTCGACCGACGAGAGCAATTGTGGCAAATGTGGGAAGAAATGCAAATATTATGAATTGTGTTGCAAGGGTAGATGTGTGAATCCATACAACAATAAGAATCATTGTGGTCGTTGCAACTACAAATGTTCTAAGGGTGATACTTGCATCTATGGTATGTGTAACTATGCATAATTGAGATATTGAGTCCTTGGCTTGGGATGCACGGTTGCATGCAAGGCTATCAAAGGAGAAATACACTTAAATTTACGTTTGTACTAAAATATACTAAGTTTAGATTGGTTGTTCACTTTATGTGTGGAGATGTCGTTAGTGTGTGTTAGAATTTATTTAGGAGATGTAGTATCAATAATTTGGGTTTGTAGGTCTTGTTTGAATTGTTTTTATTTTATCTGTATCTGATTTATATATATTTAATATCTGATTTATATCTATTTAAAATCTGGTGCTTGGAAACTATTTTATTTGTATCTTATCTATTTTTTGTTTCATAATTATAATGAATGTGGTGATTAGAGTGTGAGATGTGGAAAATGAGAATCTACGTATTTTTTTAAGAATAGATTTCGAAAAAATATATTTTAAGTATTGAAAATAATTATTTTAATTAGTATTTTTATAAATATAAATAAAATAAAGGGTAGTTAATTTTAATTTTGTAGGGATTTGTTGAGCATTTAATTTTAAAGGAAGGGTACATATGGAATTATGTTTCCATTTTTTGATGTCTTATTTTTACTAAATATAATATTTAAGTAGATACTAAAAAGATAGGAAAAAAATGAACCAAACAGAACCTTAATAATATTTAAGTAGACACCATAGGGATTATTTGCCGTAGGCCTTGAAAGAAGGTTCGTGTCTATGACAAAGAATATGGTTAGTGAGTGTTATGAGGCTGTCTAGCATAACTACTTTAATACTTAAGTTAATATATATATAATTGATAAAATAAAAGAGCAAGAAGGTTTATTGTGTATGTAAAGTATCTTACCTATAGAGTTAGATCCCTGTTTATAAGTTTCAAGGAAGGAATATGACTAAATTTGTATCTTGTCCAATTAGACAAGTGTATTTTTTTAAGTAAATATATTTAGAGATTTTTGATGGTGATCGTGGCATCTTAGTTATTCTCATAAAGTAAAGATTCCACTATGTTCCTCGATGTTTGACTTTTAAGCTTCCTAGACATACAACTAACATTTGAGACCTTTGCGGCATATATGACATGAAAAGCAAGGAGACAGAGGTCCCAACCTGATCTTTAATGGGTTAGGTGCGAAGTGAAGCTCGATCACATGGTGGATAGTCCTTCTAGGGCAAGATTAGGATAGACATAAACCGACGATGGCTCATAGGCAAATCAGCTCACGATCCACAATGGTCAACATAGACCTTATGGTCCAAAATTGCCCATCAACACTATACATATACATACATACACACACACACATATATATATAGAGAGAGAGAGAGAGATACATATTTGTGTTATGTGTGTGTGATGGATATGTGTTAATGATTATTATTGTAAAGGATTTGAAAGAAAAATAAATGTATTAGTAATTTTGTGAGAATATATATATGTGTGTGTGTGTGTGAATAAGCAAACAGGTGTAGTTTCCTTCAGCTTATTTGTGTACTAACGTAATAAAGACATCCTCGGTCTATAAAAAATTTTTCCATTTTGCCTTGTGTCTTTTCACTAAAATTTGATTCTTAATTAATAGAGAATTTATATAATGTAAATAAACTCGATAATTTTATTAAGATACTTACCCTTCTTCAACTTGTCTATTTTTCCCATATTTCATGTTTGTCTCTTGTTAATTATTGTAATTAAAGTGAATGAGGTCTATATAACTTAGTTTTTAATTTCAAAACCATATCAAATGCCATCAACACGTGAATCTAAACAAATCCAAACGATAGTTTTTCTTATAAATTTAAGGGGGAAAAATGTAATTAGCTATCTTACTTAAAATTTAGTTGTGGGAAGAAATGCAAATCTTATGAATTGTGCTGCAAGGGTAGCTGTGTGAATCCATACAACAATAAGAATCATTGTGGTCGTTGCAATTGCAAATGTTCCAAGGGTGATACTTGCGTCTATGGTATGTGTAACTATGCATAGTTGGGATATTAAGTCCTTGGCTTGGGATGCATGGTTGCATGCGAAACTGTCAAAGGAAGTACAGTTAAATTTATGTTTGTACTAAAATACATTAAAATTAGGTTGGCCGTTCACTTCATGTATGGAGATGTAGTTAGTGTGTGTGAGAATTTATTTAGGATGTAGTAACAACAATTTGTGGTTTCTACTATGCCATATAACAATAAATATGTGTATCGCGGTGGATATGTGTTATGATTATTATTGTAAAGGATTCGAAGAAAAATAAACATATTTATGATTTTGTAGTAGTGGGTACTTTCCTACTTTCCTTCCTCCTGCCTACTAAAGTAATAAAAACATCCTCAACCTATACAAAATTTTTCCTTTATCCCTTTTTTCTCTTCATCACTAAAATTTGATTCTAAATTAAAGAGGATATAAAGAATTTATACAGTATAAACAAACTCCATAATTTTTTATTATGGGACTTCCTCTTTTTCAACTTGTCTTTTTCTCCCATGATTAACGTTTCGCTTTTCTTAATTACTGTAATTGAAGTGCATAAAATTTATATAATTTAGCTTTTAATTTCAAAACCATATCATATGTCATAAAAACGTGAATCTAAACAAATCCATATAATATTTTTCTCTGTAATTTAAGAAAAAAGATATATAAATAGCTATATTACTTAGAAGTAATTAGCATACATGCACTATCTAATAAATTTTATTTTATTTTTTGTTTCCAATGAGCAACAACAGCTGAAATTTATTCATAAGGCCCATTGTGTTAGCCAACAGAAATAGAGTTCAAACAAGAAGCACTAGAATCAGCAAATAACAAAAACATAAGGGGGGCTGGGGGCATTCCTTATTGAGAAGATAGAAATTTGGCACAGAACATAGAAAAGCAATGGGTGGTGGATTTCTTTGCTGCCATTATTGGAAAAGCAATATGACTTTCAAAATTTCACTTAGGAAAGGATCATTAATAATTTAAAGGGTAACTATTGACAATTTAAAATCTTAATATATGACTTATTTGCTAGAAAAACCGAAACTTGGCGATTGGTGGAGTTGTGAGAGTTGGTGCGTAGACGAAATGGTCTTGTGGTTCAATATATCAATCTAAGGTAATCATAGATAATCATGTTGGTTGTTGTTCATAAGATTTCTTATTTACAACATCATAGCAGATTTATTAGGTTTTAGCGCAAAGAATGACAAAAGGATGGAGATTTATCAAAAGGAATCAATCCTGATTCTAATTAAGTTATTGAAATGAATTTGTTAATGAAGTAATTAACTAATTGTGTATACTTCGGATCAAGGGGACTTTAGAAAATTGGATCTTGGTGTTGATTATGCGATGCATTGCGAAGCGATGAATACAAAATTTTAGAAAGAAAAATAATTCGTAATTTTGATTACACTGTTTTAAATATTAAGGAAATATAATAAATTTGGAAATAGAGAAATCGAGAAACAAAATAAATAAAAATAAACTTTTCTAAACTAATGATAATCATTAATGCCTTGATACATCTTGAAAGCACATAAATTTAACCTCAAAGATAGCAAAAAATAGTAAAGAATTTTGCGCAACTCATAGTAAACTCAAATGAGTCTTTGTTGATATATCATGGGTTTTGTAACATATTACATGCGAAAAATTATGATTCTTCATAGTTAACTCATCTACAAACTTAAAAATTATGTTTCTTCTTCTAAACCAATAATTTCTAACAACTTTTGAAGGCTCCTTGATGTAGATAATGCAAGAAGGAAAATTTAGAATTTTATTATTTTTGAATAATTGTTCATAAAGAAATAAGGAAATACGAAAGAAACTATTTATATATAAAACTAATCTAGATAAGATCTCTAAAATGTCTAAAATATTGTCTAAAAATAAAAACCTTGATAACGGGTCTTAAAGTGTGTTTTCTAAGTCCAAAACGATATCAGTTAGGCCTACTTTAATTATCTTACTATAGTGTTGAAAAATGGATCTTAGAAACATTTAATATTAAGAAAAACTTATTTTGAATCAAAAGTTACACCCGTTTGAAGTATAATCGGGAAAACCGCCTAATTTATCATTTCCTCATCACTCCTAAATAGCTTCTAACCAGCTTCTAACTTCATGATTTCGACTAATTCTATTTTCGACAATTTCAGAAATGGATTCACTTCATTTGCTTTTCTTGATTTCCCTTGATTTACCCACTTAAGATATTATTATGTATAATTAATGATTGATATTATGAAAAATATAATAATGTCATAATGATATCATATGATATTTCAAAAATCTAGACAATATTAATTATTGATTTATAAATTGAAGGAAATTGAGAGAAATGTAAACAAAGAGTATCCAAATCCAACAATTTCTTCTTTTGCACTCAAATAATTTAGATGGTCCATAAATTGTATGTCAAACTTGTCTACATCATTATGGAGTCAAGGAAATGATGCAAGCTTATTATGAAAATGTATGTTTTGTTAAGAACGAAGTTAATTGTAGGGGTCCTAGATCCTTGCTCTAATATGCTATAGGTTGAAATGGAAAAAGTTGTTCTTGAAATTCAACGTTAGATTTATAGTTGGATTGAACTATGAAGTTTAATGGAGATGGAATTATTATTAGAATTGTGGAAATTGCCGAATGTTCATGAACATAAGGAATTAGCAAAATAGTTAGATTCACTATTGGATGATTTATTATTGAAGAAAATACGTTAATGGCAAGATCGATTTTAACTTTAAAATTTAAGAAAAGAAAATATATATATAAGTGTAGACGGTATTGGTCTAGTAATTTGGGGCAACCAACTACATTGGCTGGTCAAGTGTTGTTGAGAGGTGGTCAACTAACTTGAGTAAGGTCAGTTAACAGGCCTAATAAATATTAATGATCGGTCTCATATATATTAAAAAGATACTTATTTCAATTATAAATTAAGTTAATAATAGTATGATACATATTTATATACTTAGTAAATTAATAAAGGGTTAGTAATTACATTATTGCTTAATATAAATAACTAATGAGGGTTGGATCAACCAATGTTAATTATAATAATTTATTTAATTACCTCACGTAAGTATACCCTTAGGCAATTAATCATGAAGTTCACATTGGGCTATGGTCATAGTTTTGATTAAACATCAGTGTGTGATATGGTATCATTACATATTGTTGAAGTGAGAAATTCAAATACTCAGGATACAAGTACATAACTTAGTTGTTGTTCTGTGACTGCTAGGAATATTTGATAATGAACCTTATTGAAGTGAAACCTAATTATATGTTGAATGTGCTTCGGAGAGGACAAGGAGATCTAGAGCGGTTGATGACTCAAATATTCACCACCAAATGGTTGGTAATATAATTGGCCATTGAGCAACCTCGTGCCGAAGAGACCTAATTAGTAGTTAGGTGTTAAGTTCGTCAGCGGGAAGTTGATCATAAAGACATCATGTCATTTATGCTCTGCTCTGGAGTAGTGTTTCTGTTCACAAATTTTACCTACTTCATATCTATTTTCATCAATAATAAGTTACTACCACTAACGAAAGAAGAACTCTAGAAGTAATTCTTACGTAGAAGGTTCCAAAGAGGGCAACAGCTATTGATAATCTAACATAAATTTGTATAGCACCGTCAAGAAAAAATGACGGATTCCACATATTCAAGGATGCATAATGTTTGGTCATGGTTGTCCGATATTAAGCAATAATGTTGGCTTGAGAATACATAATAACAAAATGGAGACTCTTTACCCAATTTGTTTTTTTCATCTCAACTCATGTAAAATTTGCTTTTGGACTTACCCATATACACAAAAGAAGAAGAAGAAGACAAAGGGCAACGTTGCGCGGAAGGAAAGATTAATGTAGGAAGGACGATGATCAGATTGTCACGATAAATCTGTGGATCGTCGTCATTGCTATGAAAGCCGTACAAAGTTTTGATTGAAGGTCAATCAGTACTAGATGGAAAGTGCCCATGTAACGGTTCTTTTAAAATTTACGTGGGAAAGCAGACATTTTTTTTTTGTTTTTTATTAGTAGAATGAGAAGATAGGATTTAAATCTTATCCATTCTACTAAAGATCAATATTATACTTTTAATGGTATTGTTTATTACTTTGACCATTCCATCACAAATATTGACATGGATGTGCAAATTCCTTTCTAATCCCACCACATAGACTTAGAAAATGATATTTTAGCGGATGTTTTAGTGGTTACATGTTCCACTTGACCTTTCATGTAAATATTGAAAAAAAAAATTTAATTGGTATTGTCGTTTCTCAGTTCTTGTCTATAGTTGATTAAGATCTGTATGTACTGAGTCTATAAAATAATGCACAATGAGAAAGCGTAGAGAGGTTGTTCGACATGGTCACTCCGATACTTAAGTTAGTAGTGGGTTTTTTGATGGAGTAGAATTCGTGATACGTAGGCTTAAAATGCAGAGTTTATATAAAGAGAGCTACTGTTGGACGGTGGCCTGTTATTTATAGTGGAGTGAAGTCGAACCGACGGTTGGAGATTAGTTAAGGGAGAGAGATCTTCTCTTGAAAGTGTGGAGAGTGAAGTTGTCATGCCTAACGCGTTCTTAATATTCAAAACGTGGCCGTTTTATTTTTATCTTATAGATTATAGTCATTGCAGTGCTTTATGAGTCTAGGTGGTTTAGTCTTAGACCTAAGGCCTATCGAGATGAGCTTCGGGTGGCAAGGCCTAGTGGATTTGGTCAAGTCTGAAGAGTCTATATCCAAAGTGTCTTATCAACAGGTATTACACCTATGTATTATATTTAGGTGATGTGTAAATATTAATAGGATGTTGACACTAAATATAATTGAAGGAATAATTATCAAATTAATTAACATATTGATTTACACTTATCATACATATTAATACCTTTTACATATCATTTGTGTATACTTCATGGTATGTATAATCCATTGAATCTCTTCTAGTAAAAATTTTGCTATTTTACTCATTTTCCTCATTTATTTTTCCCTACTGATTTTTAAGAAAGATAAAATTAAATTATAGTTAGATATTCTTTTATCTTTGACATGCCTAACGTCGTCTGTTTCTTAGACTTGCGTAGTACATTGTGGTCGTTGAATAAGACCATATTTGGCTTCATAATGAAAGGCTTAGTTTTGTCAAATTTGGTATCGAATATTATATAAGTAGTTTCTACAAGTTTGCACGATTATTTGGACACAGTTTGACCTACGAAGACTAAGGTAATATCGTCTATATTAGAGCCTTTTTTTTTTCCCCTCTCATACCATATAATATATTTGATTTATTTTTATAAAACTTTTCATCTTCGACTGGTGAAATTTTCCTTCCATAATTAGTTGTCTGAAAAAACTAGAAAACCAAAACTGATCAAAAGTTCTGCTTTCCAGAAGAGGCATCCAAGTGTAATTAAGTCTTACTTCTCGATAACATATGAAATTTTAGCATAATAGCCGTTCATCATGAATAAAATAAGGAATTATAAAATAACAAAGGGTAAATTATGATGCGCTCTCTGAAAAAAAAAAATATGCTATAAAAAGATCCGAATTTTCAAAATACCACACTTACACATCTTGAAAAATGATAACATCAGAATATTAGATATCTAAAATCTATTTTCCAATTTTCAAGAATTGACGGATAGTTGAGATGCTACAATAGTTTTCATAAATAAGATCTGAATAACTTAGAAAAATAACACCATAGCCCACTATTTTATTATGGACAGAACTTAGGTTCTTTCGACAATAGAAACTTTAACAAAGCAAGTACTACAAATTTAAGTTATAAAGTTTACAAAATTATTAACATACATCAAGCATATTAGGAAATTAGAATTGCATGGATTTACTTTAATTTTGATTAAAAGAATTGCACAAAACTATTAACTTTTATGGTAGCTTTTTTTTTTTTTTTTTTTTTCTCTTCTCTAAATACTATCACAACTATGGGAGAGGAGAACTCGGACTTAGTCTATCCCATTGGGATATTAGTGTTTATGCCACTTTGTTACAAAATCTCAACTTTTGTTGTAATTATTAAAAGTCAAGTCTTTAAATGCATATTTTTTGTTATACCTTTCAACTACAATGTGACATAATTTTAATCATTGAAATAAATTTTAGTATAATGATCTAGAGTTGATTAAAATTCTAATATAAAGTATGCTCAGTTTGAAATACTTCTAAAATAATGAGCGACCTTCAATGAAACAGTTGACATTAAGGAGAAAACCTTAAGAAATACTATATCAATGTCAGGAGTTCCGATGTTAAGTTTTCAATCTAACTATCAACCCATCGCATTGCTCTGGCACTACTTTAATTTTTTTGTTTTTTTTTTCTTTTTGAGAATTTCCATAAAACTATGCTCGGGTATTTTATATTTTGACACAAGTATCTAGATATTATATTAGATTTTCTCCATCTATATGCTTATATTTGGCAGGTTAGCTTGGCTGTGGACGACCATAAGCTTTTATTCCCTATCTACACCCACTCGGGAAGATCTCCAATGAACTGTCTACCTATTAAAATGTATGTATGTGTGTGTATATATATAAGTAATTATAAGGTCCCAACAATTATATTATTCCACCACAGCAACCTATATAGTATTTTGTTATGTGGATTCATTTATATACCAAAAAAACAAAAAAAGGTACTGTAAATGTTAGACTAGAATTTACCTAAGTAGTATTTTGGAAAACCTAACTTGGTCTACTTTTGAGCTTTTCCGTTCACTGAATTAGACCATTCCACTTTGATACCGACCAATAGACATATACGCATACGAATGCGCACACACACACATATATATATAGTCATGCGTGTTAGTCAATCTATTCCATCCTTCTCTTGAATACCTTACAATCAATTGGGGTTTTATCCTTAGTCAATCCACCATGAATCCCATAAACAAAACACTCTTCTCCCTAGTCCTGCTCATTGCAATAATGATAATACATAATCTCCCAACTATAGTATTATCACAGGAAGACCCGTCCCTCCTAGACGATGAAGATGATCCCTCAAACAATGAAATCACCACTAGCTCATCCTTCCTACAAAACCAAGACCTTGCTTCACTTCGTGGCACTGGCCGGATTCTTACAAGCTCTAGAACCGCCAAGATGACATGCGACAAGTATCCTAGGATATGCCGGGTCAAGGGCAGCCCGGGGCCTGACTGTTGCAAGAAGAAGTGTGTCAATGTGACAACTGATCGTCTGAATTGTGGAAAATGTGGGAAGAAGTGTAAGTATTCGGAGATTTGTTGCAAAGGGAAGTGTGTGAACCCGATGAATGATAAGAAGCATTGTGGAAGATGCAATAATAAGTGCAATAAGAAGAAGAATAGCGCTTGCGTCTATGGATTGTGCAGCTACGCATAAGGGAGTCGGACACAAATCCTTCCACTTTGTTTATGAATCTAAACGAGCACGATGAATACACCATACGAGCTTATACTTTTAATTTTTTTAAAATTTAGTATTAAACTTTTATCTTTTACAATTTAGCATATGTATTTTCAATTTGATGATAAATTGTCATTAAATTGAAAATGCATGCACTAGAAAGTTCGAATATCAAATTGAAAAAATAAAAGGTAAGTTGTATTAAAAATCGAAAGTAGTGACATTTGTAATGTTTTTTTATTTTCAAAATTAGCGTACTAAGTTGGATTTGTTTTGTTCATTGTCAGTAACACTTTTATTCATTTTACATGTTCCTTATTATTAAGGAAGTGTTTTTATATACATGTAACTCCTTCATTAGGAGAAAAGATATGGGAGTAACAAAAATTTTAAGTTTGGCCAATTTAGTGCACGAACTAGAAAAACGTACAACTTATAAAATTGAAATTGCATTCACTTAAGTACTTCCAGATAACAAACATTAATATCCAGTTGAGTTGGCAAATGGAACTTGCTTTTGTCTTTTAAGGCTGATTAGAAAATAATGTACTTGGCATGCACAACAAAATTAACTAAAGAAAATTCCCTCCGAACTCTACATAATTACTACACTCATCTACCACCTTCATTCTTCCTCATTACTCTCACTAATTTCCCCATTCAATTTTCTCACTGCCCTAAAGGCTCTGGACAATACTCTCACTCTCCCTCGAAACAAATAACACTTCCCTACATTCTTGCCTTTACTATCTCAATTCGATCATACTCTTTTGGCCCCATTTGATTCACGTCGTGTTGTAGAGGAAGACACTTGTAAGACCACTTGTTGGCCACAGTAAGACGATATAAATAAGTGTTTGTCTCCTTTGATTCATGTTCCATTTATTTTAGTAATGCGTTTTCTTTCGTTAATGGTGCAATCTAGGCGATTAGATTAGGATTGTGGCCTATATGATTTCTTTTAAATGCAATGACTATTGTTTTCATATCTAAGATTTGACAAACCTATAAGATTTCTTTGTTAAGATAACGAAAAAACAACGTTTGGGTTTTTGTAGTTTAGGAATAAATTCATATATAGTAACCGATATGCTGTATTTGTCACTTAAGATAATAGATACTATTCATGAAAGAAAATCTATAACATTTGTTTATGCATGAAAGAAAATTTATAGTAATGCATGTCGAACTATTCCTAACATTTTATTGTGTGTTATTGGAGAAGTAATGTGATATGGACTTATGGATGGACATACGAACTCGGTATCACGCATAATCAAAAGGGTTGGTCAAAGCCACAAGATGACTTGAAATGTAAATGATAGTTGAGGGTAAGCAGGCATTCCCGCATACCGACAATGGATATGATGCATCGATAATGGATATAACACACCGACGATGAATATGATGCACTGATGCCTCACATAAGCTTGGGTCACACTTGATATGACGTACAAGTATGATCGGAGGTCACTCGCCACTAGTTCACACTCGAATGGGCTAAATAAGAGTAGCTTAAAAGTAAGTAAAATGACACTTAGCTTAAGAGATGGTAAACAAAAGTTCAGTGTATTCTTCTATATATTCTCCTGCAGCTATTATATTATGTGATTATTTATAGTATGCTATTAGGGTAAGTTTTACATTATAGAAAATTACAAAAATGAAGCCCTATTTGCTAAATAAAAGGAAAATAATATAAAAGGAAAATAATTTACAAGGAAAGCTTAAAATCGTGTGTAGTGAACGTCTTCTATCAGAAAGGATAGTACGATTGTAAAAAAGGACAGTACGCATACATTTTTACTCTACGACTCTGACAATGTTGTAGGTCGAGTAGGGGTGGGCCTTTGTTCAAGTTTGTTCGGCATCAGAAGTTCGGCACCCTAATTGCTGGGGCTAGACTGGGGTTGGTTTAGGGATGGCTCACAATCGGGTCGGCCTCAAATGGTCGACTCCTAACAATTATTGGCTTGGCCTTGGCTTTGTGAAGATTAGTGTATTCAGATTTAACACATAGATTAGTGCATAGAGAAGGGTTTGGTTCAGTACGTCGGCTAGTCACCTCGGCAACACCTTGGATAGCATGGAGAGCGAAGTAGCCTAGCAGATTGGACTAGGGTAAACACCGCTCTTCGGCGCTTAACTCACCTCAGACAACTCGGTGGATCACTTGAGAGAACCCTCGAGCTTAGGAGTATTTAATTGGTCCTTGATCCCTATCATAATGCATGTCGAACTATTATAATACCCAATGTAAGAAATGGAGATGTGATTTGGATGACATGTCATTATGTGTAAATGAAAACTCAAATAATAAGAGTAATACGCACTTTTGTACTATGACAGGATTTTGGTCCCTACTCAACTTGTATATAAGATAAATGGTGTGGGGAGTTTGATACTGAGAGAGGTTACGTGCGTGCTGCGTATCAAGTCACGCTACATGTGATTAAAGAAATGACTTGACTTGCACGTATAGAATGATCAAGTGAGGTAGGATAGAGAGGCTGAGGAGTAAGTAGTCTTAGTAGGCTCTAACATGTCAGGTGGGGGAGTGCGATGGCATCAAACTCCATAATGGGTGAAGAAAGGGGTAGTATTCTTAAGGTCTTTGCATGTTTTGATCTTTGAGACTGAATTCCAATAGAGTAACGGTGTTAGTGGGGGTTTGCCTCTTATCTAAATAATGAAATGAATGAGGTATTTATAAGGGATGGTAGGTAGATTTGATCCGTTAGATTATGATGTTGATCAATGGTTAGGATTGAAACTTTTTATATATGTGTATTGGGTGGGGCTTTTTTTATGGGTTTAGACTCAAATAAAGGGTTTTATATTTTATTAGTGTGAGCCAAGCAAAAAAAGGTTGGATCGAGTGGACTGATCCAATGGGCCCTACTCTAAGCTTTCCATGACAAGTCCCCCATGATCATCTTGAATTCTTATGGGCTTGACTCTTTAGGCCTTATCACCTTAGCCCAAAGAGTTAAAACCACTTCATTATTGGGCTTGAAGCTCATGAATCAAATTTAGCTCTCTACAAATGGCATATTGATTATAGTGCTCCATGGTGGCAGATTTATGAAAGATCTTTCGAATGTTTCATACATCTTTGGTAGGCACGATGTCATATGAGTTGACATTTGTGAGTTCTCATTGAAGCTTCTAAGAGCTTAGCTAGTTAAGGAAGTCGGATGTGATAATATTGAGCTATTAAGATATTACATCCTTAACACAACACTAGTTGATAGCTTACAAGTTTTACGAGATGAGAAGGATTCTACGGAAATGTTGAATATGTTATGGAGCCATCAAAATATATGTACAACTTGGGGTTCATGCTGGTGCATCGTATAGAGTTGGGGGAACGTTAAAGGGTACAAGGGATGGCGGTGATAATCAAGCAATAAAATCAGATGATGAAGTGTCAGAGAGTTCAGAAAAAGCCGTAACATCGAGTGAAGGGGAATTAGATGTGGAATTGGTTGAAGCCTGCATAAGTGTGAAGGAAATCAAGATGGGGGGCATAGCTAAAGAAAACGCAATTGGGTAGTAGCCCAGGTGAATGGGTAACTAGGTTACATGAGTTAGGAGAGAGGGATGATTTTGATACTGATTATGAAAAAGACGGTGTGGCTGATGATTTTGTGTTTGACAATGAGGAGGAGGCTAAAGTAAAGTAGAAGAGGAAAAAACATCACTATAAGGTGTTTGATCCAAATGTGAGAGAGATGTATTTCACACTTGGACTAGCCTTTGAGGATTTTACAAAGTATAAAAATGTAGTGAAAAGGCATTCAATGGCAGAGCGGAAAGACTATGTATATGCTCGAAACACGCGTGAGAAGGTTAGAGTTCAATATACAAAGGAAGATTGCCCATGACTCATGTACGCTTAATTTGATAAGTCTACTCAAGCGTTTTGTCTAAAGACATAAGAAGGTAACATACATGTGGTGTGTCCTTTGTGAACAAGTGTATGAGAAGTAGTTTGTTAGCAAAGCTTTTCTTGCCATCTATAAGGGCTATGCCATATATCAAGCTAATGAATTTGTAGACTTTGGTTTGAGAACACTTGGGCATCGATGTGACACTCCATCAATACCATATAGTAAGGGAAAAGGCACATGAAATCCTCGTGAGTTCTTATAAGGAATACGCTATGTTATGGGATCATCTTGGGGAGCTATAGGAAAGGAACCTTAGTTCGACCATATTGATGTAGGTATAAATGGATGACATAAGTGGAAAACCAAGTTTCGATCAACTCTATGTAGGCTTGAAGGGGTTAAGGGAAGGGTTTCTAAGTGGATGCAAGAGGCTTATTAGGCTTGATGGATGTTTTTGGAAAGGAGTATGCAAGGGAGAGTTGTTAGCTACAATAGGGAGGGACGCTAATAACTAGATGCACCCGATCGCCTCGACAGTGAAATTTGAGAGCAAAGACACTTGGATATGGCTTCTTCATGCACTCATGGATGACTTGGACATAGATAAAGGGGATGGATGAGAGTGGACTTTCATTACCAACCAGTAAAAGGTAACAAGTTGGTCTTTTGTTGTATACATCTATTGATTTTGGCGTATATCATGTAAATGATTGTATATGTGTACTAATAAAATTTTCAATTGTTTGCGGGGGTTGTTACCAGCTATATGGGAGCTTCTCTCGAATGTCGAGCATAAGATGTATAGTAGACACATCTATGCCAACTGGAGGAAGAGGCATATGGGTCTTTTTTACCAGAAGCTTTTTTAGACCATAGTTAAGGCAACTATTGTTGCGGACTTCAAGGCCATTTCCAATCGGTTAGCTAGGGTTGATAAGGAAACATAGGGAGATCTGATGAAGATAGATTTGAAACATTGGTATAAGGCTTTCTTTAGGATGGATGTGTGTTGTGATATCGTAGATAATAATCTTTGTAAAGCATTTAATGGCAAGATATTGGAAGCCAAGTGTAAGTCTATTATCACTACGCTAGAGGACATACGACTCTATGTTAAAGGATGAATCTAGAAGCAATGTGATGAGTTAGTGATGTGGAATAACAAGATATGTCCTAGAATAGAATCTAAGTTAGAGCAAAATAAGTAAAAGGCTAGATGATAACAAATATATTTTGGAGGTGAGTCGAAGTACAAGATTCAACACAAAAGACAAATGTAAGTTGTTGATGTAGGGAAGCAAACATGTATGCGTCAAGAATGGGACTTAATTGGTACCCTTTGTTGTCATAGCATAATTGCAATTGTGAACTTAGGTCGTGATTTGGAATATTATGTGGCTAAATGGTATAGTAAGGAAACATTAAGAAAGATTTACAATCACAACATTATGAGTATAAGGGATGATAAGTTCTAGAGGCATTCTCGACTTGAAGGTCTTGAGGCACTACCTATTCATTTAAAGAAAGGGAGGTTGCAAAAGCAAAGAAGAAAGGAGGAATTGGAGAAAGTGTTAGTAGGAGGGTAGAAAGGGAAAGAGAAAGGTACAACTACAGAAAAATGTTCAAGGAAAGGATGGATTATGACCTACAAGTTGTGTAAACAAGTGCTCACAACAGTAGGAGTTGTCGCTTAACTGAGAATTCCTTACTGCGACAGTATGAGCAAGTAAGGTTCTTATAAGAGAATATTTGTATGTGTTTAGCACTTTGGTTGCTTATACGAGAATTTTTTTTTCTTTTTCTGTTATAATGTAATGTTCGAAGCACAGAGAAGAATATAGATGAGTTGGGGAAGATAGACCACCCGAGGACAAAGAAGAAATAGGGCACCTCAATGGAGCTACTCATAACTCGGAGTAATAGATAGAGGTTTGTTAGATTTACCAACATAGTATGCAATTTAATGTGGTAGTTTGATTTGCCTTATTTTGTTTGTCTTCTAGATTGAAGGAATAGATTGCAGCTTCTCCTAAGTCAAAGCAAAAGGAGCAAATATCTCAAACGTATATGCAACTATCCGAGTGTTCTTCGAGAGCACTCCATTCCCATTAGAGGAGGAGCAACAACACAACTAGCAATATCACTCTTTCACTGAATTTGATAGCCAGGCTCATAGAGTCAACAACATGGATATTGTTATAAAGGATGCAATTGACGATGATGGTTGGGATGAAGATTGCATTATGATAGATGTTACTAAAGATCATAGTGATGAGGAGGATGATGCATGTGGGAAGAATAATGATAAGAGCTGTACCAAGCTAAAGAAAGAGTCACTTAAGTCTAAGGTTGTTTCCTTTATAAGAAGGAAGAGTTCCTGGCCTATGATGACACCATGCAAGAATTATTTGGAATAAGGGATAAGCAATTGAGCGGTGTGGTGATCATTGACTAGCACATTAATATGCATTAAGTGGAATGAAGGCTTTTTGTTGAATCTTAAGAAGAGGAGGAGGAGGTGGGTGGGTGGGTGGGTGATGGGGGGGTGTTGGTGGTGGTGGTGGTTTGGCTTGTTGTATCATCACTAGCAATTTTAGATGTTTTTGTTGTTGTACTATGACTCTTTTATAGGAGCAAGTCCACCTTTTATTACTCCTATTATAGCTAAGTACAAGGTTAAGCCAACTCTGATAGGAACTTGTGTTGTTAGACCCTTATTGTGTTGTTTTTATTGAAGTCATGCTATCATTAAATTTAATGCTTCAGCTCACTGTTCGATGTGATGATGTTGGTACTTTTTCTTTTTTTAAATTCTTGTCCTTTCTTTAAGAGATGTGTCATGACCTCAAGGGGCGGTCTAATAGGATTACCTAAAGTTTTCATATTATGTGTGCATCCATGATATGAAAATCACCTTATAAATAAGAGATTGCAAGACTCTAAATAATTAATTGCTAGAATTTTAAATTTATTAACTCATTATAAAATAAAAATAACTATAGATACTCAATATTTAATACTTCTTTAGAATTGTAGAGAATCGATATCCTCTACTAAATGATAAGATCAAGGAGTAAAGATAAAAAATTTAAGCTAATTGAAATCATAAAATCTAAGTATAAAACAATAATTACATGTAATGTTTCAAACCAACCATGCAAACTATCTTCAAATTCTATTTTCTAAGGTATGACAATACTTACACTTAACGCACAACTCTTAACTTACGCTTGGTTATCTATTAACCTGCAAAAAAAAAAAAAAAAAACTGTTAAAGAGTAATCTATATGAGCTTAGTAAGATATCTCTCATACAATATCAGCAAGTAGGTTATCAAACAATTTATTAACAAACATATGGGTACATGACAATATATGTAGTTAATCGGTGTTGTATATAACATTGGATTTAATGCCCTCTAAAGTAAGGGTTGAAGATTCATTAGCACTAATTACAACTGAGTTCTAGCATCTAGGTTTTTTAATTATATATAGAAATTCCATATTTCACAAATATGTTTCTATTTCCAAAATCTAGTAGTATACAAATTCTCAAGTCTAGTGATAAGATGTCTCCTTACAGTTCATACTTACACCCTAAGTGATAGTCTCTAAACTTGACCCTTAGCCACTCATAGTTAATATCTCTAGTGTTAGGTAAACTCGCAAGTCAAGGGTAGGGTTTTGTTATACTAATACTTATGCACTATAGTAATCAAATTATGTGGGAATTTCATCTTTACAAGGCCTTTCATTATCATCTGAGTGAGGTGACGGTCGGAGCATTATATATAATGTTCATGCTTATACAAGATCTATTTAATTTAAGATAAATCGAGTATGATTAAGTCAATTTATTATGTGATTAACTAATACTAACAATCCATTCAAATCATGCAAAGAGCAATAATACAATCAATTCATCAAATAACATATTTAACCACATTTTGCATAACCAACAAACAATATTTAGTCACATGTATATTCTCGAACCCCAAGCATCAATTTGTTAATATAAAAAAATTTAGACACATTAATTATAAGCACAAAACAAGTATAAAGTCATTGAGAGTACTCATTTGACCAAAACTGATATAAATCTTAACAATCAACAAGTAGCTTACCTTTTTGATTAATATTTCCTAATAAATAGAAATAAAAGAAATCTAATGAGTATTTAGACGTAATGTTAAACAGCTAAATCAGCTTACTATTTATCTTATAATTCTCGTTTCTGCTTAGATATTAATTCGCATGTAACTTTTTCATTTTAAATTTGATTTTTATAAATTTATAATTAATTTTTATCATTTTTGGATGTACGTTTATATAATGAGGTCCGTTTTAGACATTAAACCTGCATTTTTTTATATGGGTCTAAATTATTATAAACTTAGTTATTTTGACCCGAAAAATTTTATTTATTAATTTTGAGCTTTTTCTTATTATTTTATAATTTAATTAATTTCTAAATTTCTTATTATTTCTTTTTTATGTAGATTTTACTATTTTTCCATTTTAAGCTTAATTTAGTAATTACATTAAGCTTATTATTATTGTAATTTTTCCTTAATTATTTTATTATTATTATTTACTAATTATTTTTTAATTTTCAATTTACTTAAATAATTAGAATAAATTGCTGACATTGCATAATCTTGATTGTTTGTATGGCAATTTATTGGTTTTTCCTTATTATTTTATTATTATATATATTTATATTTCTTAAATTTTATATTATTATTATTTATATTTATATATTATTATAATTAATTAATTACTATTTATGTAGGTCTTATTTGATTTTATTTGTTTCAGCCCATTACATAAACATACACATATATATATACCTATTTCCTTTATATTATATTAAATACAATATTATAATTATGTATGCATTCATATACCTATGTATCTTATAGATATATGTATATATATCTCTAGGATATTAGTATATGTACTTACACATATAGTTATATGTATACTTATACTACCATATTATCATACGCATACCTATGCCTGTATACATACACGTATACAAATGTATTTGTACTTTTTGTATACTTATTATTATACGTATTTTTATATATGTACATATATACATGTACATATCTTTATACTTAATTTTATACATACTTTTACATACGTATATTTATACTTTATTTGTGTACTTTTAAGGAATTTTTCTAATATATAAATTATGTATACCTATATATATTTTCAGTTTGTATACATATATTTATTTATAAATACTTAATATTTCTATGATGATGTACATATGAGAATATACTGATATAGTTACAGATGTACAAGTGAGTTAAATGGGCCAATTCGGTCCGACCAATTTTAGCTCGCAAGTTAAATAGGTAAATCTCATTTGGCTCACTTTTAAATGAGTAAAAAAATCTCGATCTTAACTCGTTAAAAAAGTAGGTTTATAAATACATTAAATGAGTCGACTCAAACTGGCCCATTTTAGCCCATAGGTTAAATTGGCCTGACTCATTTGGTTTGTTTTTAAACTAATAAAAAAACCTTAACCCAAATCTATTTAAGCAAATTAAACGGGCCAATTCGTAGGCCAAAGCCCATTTGTACACCTTTATATATAGTGGCATTTAGGTATATATATGTATATTTTCAATCTTATTTGTATACACATATATTTATACCATACAAGCATGTGTTTAGGTAATCAAACATGTATATGTACTTACATATGTTTCAAGATATATTTATGTATATACATGAGTATAGAATGAAGAACATGTACATATTATATAATATACATATACGTAATACTATATTACAAAGGACCCATGTACATGGAACTTCTAATACATGTTACACTAAAATACATACTAATTCATCAAGTATAATATATACAAAACTACATATAAGAAATACATGTAACATAGTTTACATAGAAGTATTAATACTAATAATGAATAAAGAATATATATTTACTTGTCTTAATGTGTTTTTAATGAATAATTCTCCTTTTTCTACTTATTTAGTTGTTGTAATTTCATGGAATGGTAGGTAAAATTGTGCATAGAAGTTTAGGTAGAAGAAAGTGAGAGAAAAACAAATGAATGAGATGGAAAATGGAGAGATAAATTTTCAATTCAAGAAGAGAATGAGCATATGTCATTTTCACACATTAATTAAGGAAATTTCAAGAGATTTAGATGTAATTCTAGAGGGCAACTTGCTTAGATGACAATGGGAAAGAAATAGGAAAAAAAGAAAAAGAAAAAGAAAGGTTAAAAATGTATTAATTACATTGAAAATGACACTTTGACTTTTTAGTCAAAATTATAATATTGATATAGTATTTATATTATGTACATGTAATGAGTATAATTGGTGAGGGAAAAAGGAAAATAAAAAGAAGGTATAAGAAAGAAAAGAAAGTAAGAGAAATAAGGTAATAAATAAATTAAATAAAAATTTAAATTTTCTTATAACATTTTTAATACTATAAATAATATTTCTAATTATATATATAAATATTATAAAGAAAATTATTAAACATAAAGATAACATTGACCATATGACACATAAATAGCCATTAGATAATAATATTATATTCAAATATTTAAATTGATATAATACTAATTTGTATATAATTTTTAATAATTAATTAATAATATTATCAATTTTATAAATTAATATAGTATTTTCACAATTATTAATATTTAGTAATTATCTTTAATTGTTCATTATATGATTTAGCGTATTGTTTAATTATTTTGACTCAATTAGGGTTTTTTTATTTTTATAGTAAATTGGTATATTTATAAGCTTAAAGTTTTGATTTTAGGGTTTTTATCACATTCGAGTATAATCTCTAGTAATTATACGCATTTAGGATTTAGGATTTTTATACATGATTAAAGTTTCGATAATTATATTAGGATTTTTTTCTTTAGAATAGTTTATGGTTTATAATTTAAATAAAATTTTTAATTTATCTAACCTTATCGACTCATAGAGTTATCTAAGATATCTAAGTTCAATTTAAAGTTCAGACTAACAATTGATGAGATTTACAAGATGAATGTATAGGTTTGGGATGCATTGTTCAATGTCTCGATGTGTTTCTTACAGTGCCAGTAGTGATAGAAGTTGACCAAATTAAAATTGAGTTGTTTACAATGGATTATCCTACTCAAGCTATTGACATTGTTGATGATAAAGCTTCAAGCTCTGAGTCTGTTTTGGGCAGGTTTTGTTGTGAGCTGAGGGATTTTGTTTCTTTTATCTTAATGCAATATATTTGGCTCAACCCCACCACCAAAAAAAAAAAAATGTGATGCTATTTTATCTAATAGTATTCCAACTACTTAGTTTTGCTGCCATTTTAATAAATGTTATGCTCCCATTAGTTCCAAGAGTACCTTGAACACTTAATTGAAATTCCATGACTCACAATTAACTTATGCAACAATGATAATATGCTTTTTAGATTAATAAGTTCTTGGTGTGGAAGAGCAAGAATGTTAAATGTGTAACTCATTTCCAAAAGCTTTCATGAAAGATTGCTAAATAAGTTGAACAAATATTAGAAAGCATATATCTAATAACACATTATAAATAATTAAATTGGTGGATTTCATTCATTGTAGATACTTCTAATTAGGTATTATCATACCTAACTAGGTTATTCAAGGTAAATTAAATAAATTGATAAATTAATTAATTAATAAAAAGAGAAAGAGAAAGAGAAAGCGGAGAAAATGCCAAATGAGTTTTAGCAAATTGTTCTACAGATAAAAGAAAGAAGGTATCTAATGGGCTAAGCATGCAAGAAACATAGGATTCTAAGGAAAAAGAGAAAGATTGTATGTATATATATATATATATAGAGAGAGAGAGAGAGAGAGAGAGAGAGAGAGAGAGAGAAATTGGGAATGGCTCAATCAAAAGTAATTGGTCCATTGTGATTCGGTATTTAAGTAAATGGCTTTAATAAAGTCTGTTCTCATTACTCTGAACTCCACTTGTAACTGGGGCCTTTGCCCTCACTTTTTTAAAGAACCATATTCCTGCCCCAATTCCTATGGCTCCCGCAGCTGATACTCCAGTTACTGTCCCTGAAATTTAGTACAAACAAATTAATCTCAAATAGTGAAGCCACGTGTTTTGTGAATAATAATAAAATTTTAATATATACATTAATATATAAAATATAGATGTAATTGTTTTAAAAATTATCCAATTGACTACTATATATGTCAAAATTCATTGATACTTCTATTAATCTCCTCTTTTTTTTTTTTTTTTTTTTTTTCATAAATAGCGTGCCAATCCCAATTGATAAATCTCGAATTCATTGACCACAAACGTTATAAAACTAATAACATAGGAGGAAACTTTAGTATTTACCTGCAATTACTGCAGTCTTGCCGTGTTCAGAATGATCTGCCAATGAAAAGTTATCACATATATTTCGTTGCATGATCGAAAGTCATATATACTGACGTCCAGGCTTAAAATCAAGTCCCAAAATACAACATTGTTACTTTATCGAAGCTCTAAAATTCTTTTGGACAATCTCATTCTATAGGCTATCTCCAAACCTAAACATTCATGACAAAAATTTTAAGCTAACTAATAAGTATAAGCGGCAAGATATTATTAATTGTTACTAACCGAAAAAACAATGTTTCATCACTTTTTAGGTGTGTTAAGAAAACAGTATTCGTTACATATGAATTCAACAAAATCATTCCCTTACCTTTACAACCGACAAAAATTAGTCTTCTTGCTCTTTTTTTATGTGCTAAGAACACATAAGCAATTTTTAATATGATAAGTTATTTGTGTGAAGCTTTTTCATACTTTTAAGGACCACACAATGTCTTCCCAGGAAGAGGTAAGGAAGAGTTTTAAGTGCCATGATGATTTTTTCTCGATACTAAGAGAAGCAATAAGGATATTTCAATGTGTTCCCATATTAAGCTTTCTATGTCCATAGAAGCTTAACGTACGAGCAAACCATTCTAAAACAACATAATATCTTTCTAAATGGATAAAATATAATTGTAGTGATTCCATCTTTGATTAAATTGTTTTTGCAATATCTTCAACAATGGTGAATGGCAAGTTACAAGTATAAATATATGAAAAGGGTTATTTTGTTTTTTTTCAAAATATTTTGAATATATTTGAAAATTTTCTTGTATTAGAAATCTCAATCTATCCATTAATTAAAGAAGCATAACTTCAAAAAATATAACAATTTAATATCGATTGTGATTTTAAAATTATTAATACACACATTTTAGAACTGTGATTACCAAAATAAAATGTTAGAACCACATGATTTACCTTAATAAAAAAAAAACAAACACATGAACCAAGAGACATTCAAAAATTACCTTTGCAGTAAGTAGTGACATTTCCATTTTGGCAAAGGCAAAGGAAACCCTCTGTTTGAGTATCAAATCCACAAGTTCCTCCACCTTTGGCAGGATCCTGACACTGGAGGCAGCGGGTGGTCACCGGAATATCGAAATCCACCCGAATCCCGTACTCCGCCACCTGATCATCACCACTTGAACCAACATTCCTCCAATACACACTAGTGTAACTTGCACAATGCTTAAGCATCAGCCTAAGTGATTCCGTTGCTTTAGGATAGTAAGAACAACAAGAGCTTGAGCTTCCACTCAATGCATTAGCACATTCTGGCAAGTGCCTACATAAATAACTAGCGCTATCACACGACGAATCGCATCGGTCCGGGAACCGCTCGCAGAAGACCGGTTTCGGTTCGATTATCACCTTCTCCTCACTACAATTGAAGAACAAGTAATCGTTATGCGATGAGAGTGACAAATGCGTGCTAGTATCAAGACTAAATGCGCGGGTTGGCCGAAAATTGTCCCTGTCCTGGCAATTCCACATTAGGGGATCCGTGACTAAAAGGTGGGGATCGGAGTAACTTATGTTGCGGATCGGATACCGCCCTGAAGGAGTGCGGAGCTCGAGTTTGCCTGAATCGGAACACACGAGAAGGCGGCGGTAATAAGGGCTGCCGCAGCCATCATCAATGCCAAAAGGGTAGTTAATTGGGACACTGCCGCAGGATGTTCTACATTGTTTGCAACTGATTGGATCGAAGCAGAGGAATAGGAAAATTATCGGTATGATCAATGTGCGTAGTGGAAGTGAACAACTTGTCCTAATTTTTGATGTTGATGTGAAGGGGAGGAAAGAATCCATTAGAGATGTAAATAATAAAGAAAATGTGTACAATGATTTCACAAGCGTGATTTCTATAATTAAAGAAAAACCAATTGAGTAAATAAAGTGAGGAGTTATATCAATCCTTAGAATAAAGTGGCATCCAATATGTAGAAGAATCTTAGTGAGTGTCAGTTGCTTCTTCTTTTATCTTTCTTTTCCATTTAGGTTTCATCGAGTAAACTTCGGCTTTTTTGAGTAGGGAGACAAGGTGTTAATATGGGGCCACCTGAATATAATGCGCTTTACTTCTGCTGTCTCAAAATCTTCCATATTATATTTGCAGTCCATTGCTTTGATTTTTTTCTTATTTTTAAACGGCAATATATTACAGGGAATAATAGGGAAAACCCAAACCACTTCTATCATGGTGGAAAAATAGCATTCATTACCACTAAGCTTCGAGAACATATTGCATCGTTAGTGTAACTATTAGTATCTCCTTCTTATCCTTTTAATTTTTCTGAGAAATTATCAACATAATAAAGGATCGTAACTTCTAATTATTTAGATAGAAGGCAACGTTATAGTGGGATAAAAGGGTAAAAGTATTGCATTTTCTAAATAATTTTTCAGAATACATCACCTCCAAACCAAATCTTAGACCACCTCATGTGAAATCGTATTTTAGATAGACAATTTTGTTCAGCTCAAAACTTATTATATTACTGTTGTTTGTTGTTGCTGTTAGTAAAAGTATCCATAACATTAAAGCCCTAAGAAGGCTTTGGTAAAGACAATTTTGATGTTCACATCCTCTATTATTTAGGTTTTACTAAAATTCATCTTAATTCTCTATTTATTGAACAACGAACATAAAGATAAAATAACTCAAAAAGAACCACTTATACCCTTTCTTTGTACTTCAGGAATAAGATCCACAATACAACACAATAAAACTTTCCTCACTAATAAGAATACAGTTCACCAGTAAAAAAAAAAAAAATCTATGGCATTTTTTTTCTAGCCAACTGTGTTCTTATTGACAAAAGTCTTATGTTAGTTTTATAAGAACGACTCTAGTAAGTCTACTATTGTTATTGTCACATCTTATTATATTAATTCATAATGTATTATTTAAGCATTCGTATCGCGGTGCATAATTCCGCTACTTTATCTTTATAAGTTATCTTAAAAATGGAACTTATTAAATTGTTGTTATTATTTCAATTATAGAGATCGGAAGAATATAGATCGTGGAGATAGCGTAAATGTAGCCAAATAGATAGTGTAAATGGGGGTGTGTATATATATATATATATATATATATACATATATACGTAAATATATGCATATATATACGTACATACATAAATTACAATTGCACAATTGCATGAAGCTTATTTTTAAAGATAGTTTTTGGGAAATAAATTGAGAGGTCCAGTAGGTTTTATTAGCCATGGATCAGTAAAGTAAGCCTTACGGAAAACAAGAATGGGATTACACATGGGCCAGAAACAAACTTCTAATTCCCTCTAGAGCTCCTTCAAGTTGGTTAAATTAAAATTGGACTCTGTATTGGTCCAAAAATTTAAATACTTAGGGTCCGTTTCTGCAGGCCCTAATGGTCCAGAAGGGCAGTCCACATAGCTCAAATTTTCATCAGAACTGCAAAACTAAAGATTCAATTATTGCCCATTCCAGTGTATATTAGGCTAAAGCAAATTAAATAAGTCAAGCCGAAATGAGGCATTGTTGAGTTCCAACTTATAATGAATTCAAAATATTGAAACTCGAATCAGACATGAGCTGAATTGATTTTTGAATTTTAAACTAGAACTTACTGCACCCAAGTGTGCTTCCTATGGATAAGATTAAAATAGCATACACAACCAGATTGCAAACATGATATCAAGTCTACAAATACTCAAATAAAGCAAACCATCAATCAAACCTCTATATAGCTACTTACTTATGGATTTACACATTTATATTCATTTAGTTTAAATGCAATGCTCATAGGGGTAGGTGTAACTTTAAGTTGTCCATTTTAAATCTTTTCAAAAGTTTTTTTTTCGTATCTAGCTTAAGTTATAAAAATCTCATTTTTGATTTGTTTTACTCAAGAAACTTATAAAATAATTAAGCTTTCTCATCAAACTCATTTCAAATCCCTTTATTCTATACTCTACAAATCTAGGCTCACTCGTGCTAGTAATTCTAAATGCAATGTCATCTACCTTAATTTGAACAATCAACATATTTAAATGTAATTCTTAATAAAAAATGTTGTATTAAGTCTACTTCTAAAAAAAAACCATAGTAATTTATTCCAAGTTCTTAAGGTTTGTTTGAGTCCTTATAGTACTTCGTTTAGTTTAAAAACATTATTGAGTAATATATTTCGTTCAAAACTTCACAATTTCTTTACAAAAACTTCTCTTTAATGAAGTCATAACGCCATTGATATTTCTTTAGAAAGTTTGAAACTTTTAAAAGCAATGAAAACTAAAAGTATTCTACTAACTTTTAGTCTTAATTATATTCTAAGTAAGTCTTTATTTCTATTGACTACTCCATACACATCTAACTTACTTTTATACACTGGTTTTTCTCTACTCATTGGTTTATCACTAAGTACCAATTTTCTTATATAATTTGAATCCAAATTTAATCATTAGCCCCATCCATATTTTTAGGTTTAATTTGAGATATATATATATATATATATATATATATATATTAGATTGCTCATATATCTAAAGGAAAATCTTTCACTCGACTTGGTTAAAGTGATACCAAATAAGCTTGAAGGTGATTTGATAAAGCTTGTTTAGACTTGATTTAGAAAAAAAAAAAAGATTTTATTTTAATCACAATAATATTAATACCTAACTCAACTCATACCCGGTTAATAATGAACACATAACTCGAGTTCTGTTGAGCTTATAAAGTACTCAAGATATATATCATAAGAAGATAACTTCAACTCGATAAATTATTTATCTAGTAGCTCAAGTTCAAATTGGACTTGATTGTTATCAAATCAAACTCAATTATATATCAAATAACTTGCAAATAAGTTTAACTAACTCGTTTATATCTCCATAGCTTATATCATATTATCTATACTATATAGATAATAACATATATAAGAATTATTTCCTTGTCATTGTACAGCTATTGTCTTACGAAGAAGTCAAATTACTCGGATAATTTGTCTTCTTCAAAGGTAAGTAATATCACTCAAATTAAATTCCATTCTTATGTCCTTTTAGCCTTTTATTCCGCTGTCACACCGTCACCATTTGAAAATCGATCGTCCCATGATTTGACTACTAATCGCATATTGTTTAAGGATTCAATATATATAATTACTATATGTCATATCGTGGTGACCTATAATTGCCCGGGACGGTAAGTTTCTATTTAATAATTTCGTTTAGGTCAAGAGTGATGCAGAAGATGATGAAAGAGTAGGTAGATATATTAATGTCTCTTCTCTTCTAGTCAAGGTAGACCATTTGATTGAGAATATGTGATGAAATTAATTGACCATGTAATAGTTTATTTTCATAAGGATTTGGTGAGTGAATCCTCTGTTAAAGCCTGGAAGACCCCCCAAAAAATGGTTCATGTAAGGAGAAGAGTAATCCTATTTATGATGGCATCTCACATAAAACAATAGATAACATATAATGATATTCGCCCACAAAATTATCAAGCCATTTAGACAATATAGTTGAAAATCCTTGAAACATATGATAGTATAATTGAAATCTTGTTTATAAAGAGAGTTGCGCGAGTTTCTTTTAAACTAATTCAGCAAGTTGCGTAGATACGGTGCAATCTGATCCAATTGATGGTCCAAATCCATCTATCGATACTCGAACAAACTGTGAACTTATTCCCAAAACATATAATGAACTAAATGGATTGGGGAGAAAAAATTGAATTTTGTTTTCGGTTCGAATTGGTTTAGAAATCAATATAAAGAAACTTAATGATTTTTTTGGAAGTTCTAGGAGTAAATCAAAATGAAACATTAGGGGTTCAAACTTCTATGTATTTATCCCTATGATAAATTTTCTGAACCTTCTTATTTGCCAAAGTATTAAAGTAAGCTCATGAACAATGACACAAACAATATGTAATCAAACTGGACAATTTATCATTAAAACGATGTAAGTACTTGAACACAGTCAACAATATTTGAGCAATACATACGAGTACTCGGGATTTTTAGATATCTTTTCAAAGTTTACGGTAAGGTCCAGTTGTATAGGGAAGTTTCCAATAAGATATGTGGAATAGCGGAAAAATCAATTGATCAAAGAAAGAACAAGGGTTTTAAAACAAACAAAATAGAAAAAAGCGAAGGGCTAATGTCAATTGTCTTCATCGTTTTTTCGTTTCAATTTTTTTAGACATTTATGTGGAAACCCCAAAAGACTAGCAGTTGCGACCTAGCCAACGCGATCCCACGCCAGAAATGAAGGTATGCCCCTAAGTTCATATGCTTCTGGATAAACAATCTCGGACTTGATTGAGGGATCGTGTTATTTACTTCTAATTCAGCCGTGGAACCAATCTAAGGAAATCTTTTGAAAATATTTACCGTATAGAAAGCAGAATGACGATAATGCTATCATATGTGTACACGAGTTTCACAATTCACATAATTTTAGAGGGATTGACTTGTTCAAATGTACAACTTCATAGAGGATGACCTAAAAGAGGATTTAGAGAGGAGGAATAAGAAATCACAACTATCGTCTTAGATTCTTAGTCGGTAGAGTTTGATGGTTGGTGGGCTCTTCGGGCTGAATGGGCCTGGATGAGATGACTTTGAGCTACTTGAGTTAACCTACAAAACAAACAAAGGTGAGTAAAGTAGCTGAAAGGCTATTTTGTGGGGTTATTTCGATTCTTAAGTCAATAAGGCTCATGAGGGTGCAAACACTATGCATAAGAACTCATGAGAGAAATGAGAGTAATTAGGAGTAATAAATGAGAGGAAGTCAAGTCTTAAGTGTTACCTATGAGAGGTGTAGAGTAAGTACTTATATGTCTAACTTCTAAACTCCTGTCAACTCATAATGTGTGGCTCTATATTTTGTGGTGTTTCCTAGCTAGGGCGACATAAATGATTGCCCTTGAGCTTTGCACCTGTTTTTTCCTTATACATATTTGATGTTGATGTATGACCAAAGCTATGTGGCTTTGGGCTTTTCCCTAAGGTGAGATGTCAACGGATACGTCATATTTAATGCTTGAGTACTGCATGGCCGAGCTCCATATGGTTCTTGTAGGTTCCAAGATTAATTGAGGAGGGTTGCCAAAAGTTTATTATAGGTCGTTCGGGGTTGGCTTTAGCTAAGAGAAGATGTTGCTTGGCTACATTGTTTATCTCGTACATATTTAGGCACCTTTGTACAACTCAGGCCTTTGGTCATTTAGCCCAAGACATGTAGGAGTCATCGAGTAGTGGTTGGCCATTTGGCTGTGAACCCAAGATCATCAACATGAGTTGTCCCTATGGTCTTGGAAGTGTTGGCCCTAGGCCCAAGAGTTCAACCCATGTTTAATAACTACCATCAACTATAAGTATTAATTGTGACTTGTAAATGAGTTTAAAAGCATTGACTTTACAGTTCATAGACTACATGGCTTAGATAGTGAAGTCCTGTTTCTCTCATCTTTAAAATTGCCACATGATAAAGAATCACCAAGCCTACATAGTGTTTGGTGCTCAATGATCATTATAGGATTGTCTTGATAAACATTGGATAATAATGAATTATGGTTATTAAAATTGCAAGTTTACTCATATATTTGTATGAGTTTACAATCCTACCAGTCATTTCTAAGTTGAATTGTATATAAAATCATTTTTAAATAAACTCATGATTTTAGGTGTGCGATTTTATGAGTTTACGATTCTATTAATTCTATATGATTTTACATGATTATACGCGATTCTATATGATTCTGCTTGATTTGGATATAATAAACTATTAAAACTAAGAAAAAGAAATAGGCTTTGGATTTAGAGCAAGTGAATCAAAACTGTAAGTGAAATAATACTATATTTGCTTTTTTAACTTATATTGATCACATTACTAGTTTTATTGTTTAAAATCTCTTACCAAAGATGAATAAATAATTAAGGAAAAAGATATATTTAATTTTTCGAATGATGATTTGTTGAGTATTCTTTTAGGAGTAAGAGATAAGAAAAAAAGATGAACATAATATTATACAGAAAGTTAGTGCAATTATAGATATTAAGAGTCATAGCTTATAGGAGTGGGAATGAAAATGATTAAGAGATTCATGACATTAGTAATATTAAAGATAAAATACGAATGAATGTTTTAGGGACTTTAGAATATGAAGAGGTAAATATTATTGACAGCAGTATCAATAGTGATTGGTAATGATAATAATTATGTTAGTTATTCTCTCTTACAAACATATGATTTATACTAAGGTTGTTGTAGTTTAATAGTATCGTTACTGGTCTCTTATTGAGATAAATTAAGGCTTGAGTCTATTATATCCTTTGTTAGCAAATATATATATATATATATGTGTGTGTGTGTGTGTGTGTGTATGATTTGCAACTAGTTTTGTAGTAATTTTATTGATGATAAGACATTTGATAAGTTAATTTTTTTATAATTTAGTATTTTATCATAATAATTTATGTTATAATGTAATTTATATTAATATTAATATTTATATTTTAGCTTTATACATTAGCATAATAATTTTTTCTTAATCATTTGTACTATAACTTATACTATAGCCAAGTTTATGTTGAATTTCTTTATTTACTTTATATATTTTAGTGTTCTTATGAATTTATAAGTGTATTTATAGTTTTTGAAAGCTAATTTATATAAAATGTAGAAATTTACTTTTTTACGTTGCATTTCTACGTTCTAATTATACAGAATCCTAACGATTCTACATAGAATCACGAGTTTAACAACCTTAAAATGAACTTATTTTTTCGTGCAATTCTTATGAGTCTAAGCTCGGAGATCATCTAGCTAACGGTACAATCTTGCTGAGAAAAGATAACTAGTCTAACCATCCTTAACACCTTTTCAAGTCTATCAAATCAAGTCACCCTAAATTATTCATGTCTTAGGCTTAATTGATCGAATCCTGTTACTTATTCCACATAACTAGTTCATATGAGCAATTGAGCATTCAACTAATTCTAATTTAATATGACAACATTTTAGCTTCTACATACATATTAGGATATTTGGAAGAAACAACACAAGGGAAAACATTATTAACACTATGTGGACTTTTGTTAAAAGTTTAATTTACTATCTAAATTTTTAATTTGTTAAATTTGATACATAATTGAAACTTTTTGTATCACCATTATTACTTGCTATATACATGTGACATACGTCTCACTTTCATTAATGATTAAATTAAATAGGTGGTAATAGTAACGTAAACAATTTCAATTAAGTACCAAATTTGGCAAGTCAAAGCCCACACAATAAATTGAACTTTCAATAAATGATTAGATAGTGCTATTGACATTGTTCCACATACAACAAGATTATTGTTTTTCAAAATGTTCTGCGATTTGAATAATTTTTTGTATTTGCATTTATCGTACTTTTTCGTGGGGTGACTGGATTCATTAGTTAACTTATATTTCTGGACATTCCGAAGAAATTAGTTGCTTGTTTGTAAATTATAACAAATAAATAAAACTTATGGGATATACTAGAACCATCCTTACATTGGTATTGATTCTGACATGGTACAACAAATAAAGGATTTGAATCCAGGTTTTTGAAACCTACCCTTTCATAATACAAAAATAAGTAGATACCATGACCAACCATCTCGTATCAATTAACTTCAAGATGTATCATATTATATCCCTCCTTTATCCGTTAATTCATAAATATATAACTTGTTAATAATAACTTCGTGACATTCAAGTGAGCAAAAGCACCACGTGTATGGAATAAAATTAATAGTATTTTATGATGTGGATGTAATAAATATTAAATTAACACTAATGATCAACTTTTAGGCATATGCTTAAAAGTGCTCATTAATTACATGTTAGTTTGGCTATCATCTATTTTCGAGCTAATGTTTCACAAACTTCTTACCAGTAATCCTCTTAATTTATAGTACTCGCAAATTAATTGAGCTCAAGTCGGTATCTACTCAAATTGTCGAGTTCAACTTAACCTTTATAATGTTCAGTTCGTTTAACTCATGAGCTAAATCGAACTCGAATCAAGTTTAAATGTTGTCTAATTGGATACTAGTAACATTTTGATTAAACTAATGATAACTATTTTTAAGAATATCAATTCAAAATGAGCTTAATCGATTGAACTCGAGCTTATCAAATACTACTTTAAGTAGATCTTAAGTTTAAAATTATAAGATTGATTAAATTTAAATTCAAGTTCAAAATCAAATTTTAAAACTTTAAATTAAATTCATATTTAATATAATATTATATTCTCTTGACTAAACTCATCTTCTAAGATGTTGTCATACATGTGAAATAATATCAGTTGAGAAATAGGGAAAAACAGAAGGAAAAGAAGTATCAGACTGTATCCTCTAATCAATCCCAAGAAATCGTGGGAAAGGTATCTTATACATGGATTGATACATCTTTTCCAGCTGTAATCAAAGAAAGTTACCTATCAAAAGTCCACCGAAATTGCCTAAGCGTCTACGAAAAGTCTATAACGCTTCTTTTTAATTTTGACGGTCCACATAAACCTACCCATTTTTCCTTCCAGGCTTCTTCTTTACGTCTCTTAATTAGGTGGTTGATTGAGCGAGGCATGTCCGAAATTTTATAAATATCTTGAAATACTTATTAAACAAAATATTATGTGAGCAAACCTTTCACAATCATGTACCTTTATTTTTCATAATTCTACGTGTTATTATTGAGAAAAAAAGTAGAAAATTCTATACATATAAGAATCTAATTGCAGTAGTTATATATAAGCGGCATGCATATTATGTTACACAAAGACGGAGCATAACTATATGATTGGGGGGAGGGGGCGGATTTATTCAAAAATTAAGTTAATATTAGAATCATTTATAGGAAAATATTCATTTGTTATTACAAATGTATTACATCTTGTATTTATGTGTTGGTGTGTGTATATATATATATATATAAATTACAATAAGTAATTCATTTGTAATAACAAATGAATATTTTCCTATAAATGATACTAATATTTACTTTATTTTTGAATTTAAGAGTCTTTTTTTTTTTTTTTTTTTTTTTTTTTTTTTTTTTTTTTTTTT